>JAQMCX010000020.1:5166315-5219304 GCA_029814765.1 Acanthurus leucopareius
AAAAGCTGTTTAATAAACATATGCTTAAAGGCATTTAAACGAAGTTAAGTGTTGGAGCTTGTATTATTCAAAATTTTAACGCCAATATTTTCACTTTTACTGCAAATGAATATCAGCCCCAAATATCGGTTATCGGCCTCCTTGACTACTAATAATCGGTATCGGTGTCGGCCCTCAAAAAAACATATCGGTCTATCTCTAATTCTAAAGTGGCAAAACACTTGACTTTAAATAAATTTATGTTTGCAAGTGTGTGTGTGTGGGGTGGGGTGGGGGGGTGTTGACTGTGTATTGTAAAAACACTGGTAAGGCTACATGATGGCACTCTGATGGGCTCCCCTGTAACTCTGTCTGTCTCATGGCTCAGCCAAGGTCTGCCTACGCACACTAAACATGTGTCTGTGTGTTGGACAGAGTGTGTGGTGAAACTGAGGTGGATAGTAGGCCTGTCACACCATACGTCAGAGTGTGATGCAGGCATGGAAAACAAAACCACACAGGCCATACATTCCAACTGCAATCACTTATGCTCTTTAAAAGCATGGGTCTGACGCATGAACACAGACAAAAATAGCGTCCCCAGTCACCTACATTTCAGGTTCTGAATAAGCACAATCACTGAGAGCACTGCTTTTTTACTTGCACTCTGACAAATGACTCACCTGCGAACTAGCTGCAGTTTACACTCTGAACAGATGCCACAAACATCTTCTAAGAAGAGGACCCATACCATTTGTTGTGAGTGTAAGTTTTTCATATCTGCATCAAGTAAAAGGCTCTTTACTACTATCATTAATCTACATCCTGGAAACAATGTCTAAAACTACAACATCTCAAAACAGAAGTTTAAATTCATGCATTAAGATATTTGATCAACATACAGGTAATTATAGTGAATCATGAAGTTAAAAAAAACAACTCCCATTTGGTAAAACAAACAGTTTCTATAAAGACACCCAAAGAAAAATAAGGATATACCAGATTAGATTGGATCAGATTTTTTCTTTACTGATGTCCTCTTTGACAATCACCAGGATATAAATTTTATAAATTGTTTCCTGGTGATTTCCAGTGTTACTGTCACTTCTGCACTGCAAATGAGTCCTGGTTACTTTGTAGAAAATCTTAAACCTATTATCACATAGTTGACAATAGAGATATGACAGGAAATGGGGGAAGAAAGAAATGGAGAATAGAGCAATAACAGGTCTCAGCTAAAAAGGAAACTTCTCCCTAAAATGCTAAGGGTAGTAAACAATAAACACCTTGTAAAGACCAAATTCACACATGAAAATGAGTCCAATAAAGCATTGAAATCTGAGGTGGGCAGTTGCAATGGCTAAGAAAGACAATCCATATCAACTTCGAAAAATGTCTTTAATGGAGAAACATACAATTCTGACCATTTAAACCCCTCTCCCAAACAGCAAATTTCAAATCTTTCAAATCAAAGTAATGCTCAAGGGGCAACTTTAAGGATATTTGGATTCTCGGTGTCCAAATAGTTAGAAGGTAGCGTCATATCTTGACCAGATGCTGCTACATCAGAATATGGTATAACTTTAGCAGCTGTGTCCTGCCCTGTAATGAATTTTTCGAACTGTTTGTGGAAGATGTATTTTCCAACCACACTGGTTTGCCTTCATCGTCAAATCCATTTCTTACCATACTGCAGAGTACTACTTAGGTCACCAGCTATACACTGCAATACAGTGCTTTTAAGGGTACCAACTGAATTGCATCAGTACTCTTGTGTATCTATTCACACATATACAATGGTACTACATTTCTGTTCTGCTGACTCGCACTATATAAAGAGAGACTCAAAGGGAGAAGTCACTCTAAAACTCAGACCCTTGTTTTTCTTAAATTCCTCACTGACATGCTGATTAGTTTACTATAATGTCCCATGACATTATATACAATGACTTTGGTATGAAACCAACACTTATAAAACTATATGGTGTGGACACATTAGCCCTGACCAGGGTTTGCATAGTTCCAGCTGGGGCAATCCAGACCTGAATCTGACTGTAAAATAATATTTAAAAAAGGAATATCCTTTGATTGCCTTTGCAATGACAGTGTGTTAAATCTACACCTTGTCAAGCAGACATGTCCTGTGGGGATGGCTGTGGCTATGCGTAGGAACATGGATGTTGTGTGGTTGAAGAATGTAGTCCCCCACAGGAAACGGCTGTCTGACATAAACGCCAAAAATTTTGAACGTGTTGCGGGTAGGTAAAGGAACATATATGCTTAGATGAGTGGTCTTGTTGGTGGCTCAAAGATATGTTGCTGTTGCCACAGTTTACAGCAATCCTATGGTCTGTTTCCTGCTGACATACTGCTCTGCTTCTCCAGGCAGAGAGCAAGCTGACCATTAGTGTTCCATACAACCCCACATCAAATATCCAAACTATGCCTTTGATATTTCCTAAATGTTAGGTCAGTGACACCTGGAATACTGGCAGGACATTAGAAAAGTTTAGACTGAACTCATTGGTTTCATCAACTTATAAACATGAGTCTAACCTCATTCCATGTAGGAATAAATGAGAAGTGAATTTGGGTCTCACTGCACCATTAAAGAACTTAATGATGCATACTTGTTTTCACTTTTACACATAAAGCAGTTGAAATATACAAAACAAAAGAAAAACAACAAAAAAAATATCTTCATCACAGCAGAAATTAAGTCCTTCAACAGAACAAAATTCTGTTCAACTCAAATCCCTCCACATATAAAAGCTTATGTTATTGGTGTAAAATGATTGCTAAATTCATAACTTAACTGAAAAAATGGACTGGCAACGTGATAAAAAAAAAACACTAGTAATGTTTGATAATATAATTCTTTTATTTAATGTTTACTTCATCAACTTCATTGATTTCTCTAAGCTGTGGTCTGCCACTGCAAAATTATTGCTGCCTCTGTTTCACAAATGTAATAAGGCCACAAGTACATGACTTTGCAGAGCATCACTAGCCAAGTCATGACAGTGAAATTACAGTGCAAGTACAGCATAGTCTCTTAAAACTTGGCAGAGGATAGGATTATGTTACCAAAGAGCAACAAAATATGTCAAATTAAAACCTTAATTTTAGCTTACAAACTCTATTGATGTTCATGCCCAACAGTGTCTACAATTAACAATTGACAAGCAACAATACCATGGTTAGAAAACAACCAGAAACAACTGGACCAGCTCCTGAAGAGGACAAGGTCCAAATCGTACACATTTGCTTCAAGGTAAACTTACTAGAATCGTAATGTGTCCTGTGCATCACTCTTTACAACTTAGAATACAACTTTACAGCTTAGATCCATCTAGCTGAGGTTCTCCTCTTACACTGTTTTTCACTTCTCGGTAGCATGCCAATGATATATGCCAAAAGCACTTGCAGCCATAGAGAAGCATAGGAAAAACAATGACAAACTGAGGAGGCTTCTGAGCATCACTGCAGCTCTCCCTTGAAAATGCAATGCAAATCTCTGTTACAGAAACTATTTGATGAATCTTCTTGTACTGTGAAAATAAATCATTTAAATATAAGACCTAAAAACTAGGTCTTTGTGACCTGCTCAATTGACATGCTATCCATTGACATATTGAATGGGGTAATGTGAAAAAAAATAATTATGTAATGTAGTGTTACCAAAGTGACCTGGTTCATAAACATGATTTTGTAAAGAATAAATTTCTACTACACTGTGGCATGCAAGCAACCTATGCAAGTCTCTTAGCCACCTCATAGTAACTAATATGTTAAAAACTCAGGACACATTTACTGGCAGACAATCAAAATGCTGGCCATGTTGAATTGATACCAATAAACAAGATAAGGCTTGAAATCAGTACACTACTGTGAAAATGAACCCCTAAGTCTCTCAAGAGTACTGTCATAAAATTGTCATTTAAATATAGTGTCTTGATCACAAGAGATCAGTCTAACAAGTCACAAAATACAGTCAAAAACCCATACTGGGTTTATGGTTGTTAAAGACATTGGCAAATAGGAAATAGCAAATAGGCAGCCAAATTCTCTATTAATGACATCTGCCATGAATTTATTAGTGGCTCTACAGGGTCCATTAGAGTAGTAAGAAGCAGGGCTGGGTGGATGCCATGCTTACAATGGTCATTAAATTTACCACAGAGATGGAGAGTTGTTTAACTGCAAACTATATTTCAGAGGTCATTTCAGGGATACCTCTGTTTGCCATTTAAGCAGTACACTTATACTTTTTCTGGTGTAAACAGATCTATACACATTTTAGCGATCTGGACACCAGGAATAATTTAACTAATATGTAAATGTTGAACAGTTTTTGGAAAACAAAGTCTTAAAGGTCATACAGACAAAAATTGCATAAAAACAAATAATTTAAAAAAAATACATCCACAGAATTTTTAGAAAGGTGCTGTATGATAGGCTATATTTTCCCGTAAAAAAGAAAAAAAAATACAGGGGTGAAATAAATTTCAAAAAAATTTGACAGGTCCAAAATGATCATAATATTTACATTTGAGCGAGTTTACTAAGAGGATATGATATGGCTGAGGGATCTCTGAGCCAATAGCATAACTACGTTGATGTCATGTGTCGTCAGCGACCTCTAAGGCTTAGGAGTTGCTGTAGCGTTAGCACATAGGTTTCTTAGCTAAAAGTCTGATCATAAAGTATAAAAGTATGATTCAGCATATCAAAAACAACTACACAAAAAGTGAGAGCAGTCAAAGTCCTTATATTTGAAACTAAAGTGTTGTTGTGAGATTGTCAAAATTAGAAAAATATTGTGTTCAATCCCTGAATAGCTATGTAGGCATTAGTGACAATATCCTTGGTATAAATGTTGTTCATATCCCCTTTAACACTTAAGGAAGTTTATGAATAGCAAAGATTTACATCAATCTTAGAGACTTAAGTTAATGCACCTCGCCCTCTTTAGTCCACCTTGTAAACTTTATAAACTATGTTGTTTGTATTTTTATTGAAAAAAATATTGCACCAGGTTAGAGGGTTTCTTGTAGGATTAAACCTTAGTTTTCTTAAAATCCCTTTTATATCTAAGCAAAATTGATGTTGTAAATTAAATGTCACTGACAGATTAATATTACATCAAACTGAAAATCAGGACCTTGTAAATGAAGTTAACTTATTCAGAAAATCAGTGGCAAATCAGCTTGTGACTTCAGATTTATTTGGGACAGCTTTCTACAGGCTAGCTCTCTTGCCAAATGTCGCACAAGCATTACAGCACTATCTGAAATGTTTTTTTTTAATTTTCAATACTGCTATAATGGAACATTTATGTAAATGAGACTTTGAATGCCACAAATGTATTACTTTTGCAAAAAAGAAAAGAAAAGAAAAGAAAAAAAGGCATTTAATCTTACATTTTTCTCAGACACAGATTTAGGAAAATGGTCATACTCTAATTCAAATCAGATACTACCAAATTAACAAGATCGTGTATTTTTTAGTAGTTTGATACTAAATATTTCATGGGATATATGTAGTGTGAATGATATTAAACATTTGTTGATAATATATGTAATGTGAATGTTTTTAACTAACAAGGCAACTGAATACATTCCAGTGTCACTTGTCATTGTCACTTTCAAAGGCATGTCTCTTTTCTTCTTCAGGTGCTTTTTCTGTTGTCTTCTCTGTGTTACTGCCAAGACTGTTAAACCTTTACTGCAGTCAGTTTGATGACAATCTACGACTGTAACCATATAAGATGAGATTCTATCGTTAATTTCGAGTTGTGCTCCACACACATCTGTAAAACACCAATCCATGCTCGATGTGACTTAACCTGTGTGTTGCAGTCAGTTTCAGCCTTTTTTCCCCTGTTGTCTTTGTCTAGACTTTTAGAGCCAGACAAGTAGAGCAGCCATCAACTTTAACTCTTCACTCATGCCATTTATTAGTACTGCCATCATGCCTTTACTGCACAGCCGAGACAGACTCAGGCAGAAGTCAAAAGCACTCATACTGAACAATGAAAAAAAGAAGGAATAAAAGAGAGCACTGAAGATGCTGACTGTGGCTGATGGCTTTAAGATTTAAGACCCTGTGAAGCTGTAGCATGAGATCAGATGATCCGGGATCAGTGTGTGACCCCAGGTTACTGTTACACGGAGGTCAATTTATTGAAATGACCAGGAAATGTAGCTAACAGTGAGTGGGGAGGTGGGTTGGATGTTGAATGCAGTCAGCTGCTAGAGGAAGACGCTCTTCCCACTACCCTGTCTCCTACAAACACACACACTCACTCACACACACAGACATACTTTGGATAATTAGGGCAGTGACTTTCTAACTTTATACTGCTCAGAGCTGACCCACCTACAGCCTGTTTCTAGAGTTTTCTCACACTGATCAGCAGATAGTTAACAGAGGAGAACTTTGAGAAATACAAGACCATTGAAATCAGACTCACTCACTGGCATTTATAAAACTACTAATGGTACACCTATCACTACTACAAAATATCACCTGAACCTTTACAGGATGGGTGTGAGACCCCGTTTAAACATAATGTATGAGCATCATGAACACCTGCTTTATTTTCTTTTCTTTTAAAGTTTGCAAATAAAATGTGTGACTGTACATCAGTACACACAGAACAACACTGCACAAACATTGAGCAACATTATACATGTCATCAGCATCATTATTTCATACATGTTATTCTGAAAATAGTGATAGTACACATTTAAAGAAAGTATATTGACATGTTGCAATTTAGCAATTAATTTCTTATTACTTTGGACATTTCTGGGTTTGAGGAGCGTTGCACTTTAAATAACAGTTAAAATTAGAAACTTGGTATTTACTAGTGGCCGTTACACGCAGAGCCACGGCACGGGTAACAGCCAATCAGCAGAACTTTAGGGAGCTATTTAGGTTTTCATTTAACTTTATAAGACATGCTGCTGAGCCTGGGAGCTCCCTGCACTTTTTGTTAGAATTTTTAAACTGTGCTGTCCTTGTTTGACAAGCTTGGTTTGTTTCAGTTTTTAAGTGTATTTCTTTATAACTTATTATTTAGGATAAGCATACGCGTGTGTGTGAATTTTGACTAAAGGCAGTACCCTTATCACCTTCCTGTTGATTAACTACAAAGCAACAGTCGAGTTATAAAGGTTTAAACATTGTTGATCCCTTGCACAGAGTGTAGGGAACACACAGTGCTTGACAAATTTAATAGACTACCTGTCATAAAAACGAGAGAACATAAATATTTTAGAAATCTTGCAAAAACTTGTTTAAAACTAAAAATGTTATTGTTATTTATTTGGCAAATAACAAACTGAAACGACTAAATAGTCTTTTTTCACACATAATAACCAAAAAACTTAATATTTTGTATGGCCTCCTTTGGCCTTTATAACAGCTTGCATTCTTGCTGGCATTGTTTTTATGTACTTTTCAACAGTCTCTTTTGTTATTGAGTTCTAAATAGTTTCTAGCTGTTCCCACAGACTTGCTTTTGATGAAACTTTTGTGCGATCAATCTTTGAATCTACTAACTCCCAAATTTGTTCAATAGGATTCAAATCCGGACTTTGACTTGGCCAGTCCATCAGTTCCAGTACTCTTATTTTCCTTTTTCTTGGTCAAATTGTCTCTGTACAGCTTTGAAATATCCTTGGTGTCATTGTCTTGTTGGTACATGAACCCACGGCCAATCAGATTCAGTCCAGAAGGGATTCCATGATGCACAAAGATGTTGTGGTAGACGTTCTTGTTCATGATACCATCGATTTTCACTAATTTGCCCACGCTGTTTCCACAAATGGAACCCCATACCATAATGGAATCTCCACCGTGTTTCACTGTGGGTGCAATGCATCTGGCATTAAAACGTTCTCCGGCTTTTCTGCAGACATAAACACAATGAGGCTGACTGAAGAGTTCAAACTTGGACTTGTCCGTCCAGAGTACCTTCTTCCAGTCATCAACAGTCCAGTGTTTGTGCTCCCTGGCAAATCTGAGGCGTTTCTGGATGTTTGCAGGCCTCAATAATGGCTTCTTGGCAGCTATTCTTCCCTTTAAGCCTTGTTCAGTCGGTCGTCTGCTTGTGGTCATTCTGGAGACTTTCTCAGACTCTGATCTAGAAGCATTCATCTCTGCCTGAAGATCAGCAGTGGTCTTCCTTCTGTCTCTAGTACTTAAAATCTTGAGGTGTCTGACATCTGCTTCAGTTAACTTTTGTTTCCTGCCTCTTCCTTGGCGCATTTTGTAAGTACCAGTCTCGGCAATTGACTCCAAAGCATACTTGACCACACTGTGCGAACACTTTATGTCTTTCCCTATTTGTCTCAGAGACCATCCAGCATCATGAAGTGCTTTAATGCGGACTCTTTCATTTTCAGTGAGTTCTCAACATTTTACCATTTTGAACAGGAATTTCAAACTGAATTCACTCTTTTATACCCAAATTTGAGCCAGCTCACTGGGCTTCTCTGAGAAGTCAGAAATTAATCAAGCATAACATTCAACCGCTAAAACGAATTTTTATGTTCAGGAATGCAATAACTACCGGTATAATTTGACATATTAATCAAGAAATAATAATGTGCTTTACTGTTTTTTTCAGTTTTTTTGTAAACCAATAAATTTGAAAATTCATGGATAACAATAATTATTATATTTTAGCATTATTTCGGTTAAAGAGCATCTACATATTGGTGTATTAACCATTACAGAAACATATAAAATGATTTTGGTAATTACCAATGCTGTTAATTTAGGGCAGCTGTGGCATAAACCTTACTTTGGGTGGTGGTCTTATAAATTTGTTAAGCACTGTACATGTTCATAACACTACTTGAACCCGGAGACAATGCATCACAAATAACCATTTTCTCATCAGTTTTCTTGCAGTATTCACCAGTCACAAACATGGGTAGCTGGAGTCTTGTGCAACACTATTAAACTGCAGTGCTGCTCACCTCAAGTTTGCTTTAGAAAAAGTACTAACTGCTCTTAGTTTTCATGGTCACAGCTTCACCCACATCTTTATTCATTTTTTACTTCCTACACACAATAATGTGGTTGGTCAAAAGACTTGCATGATCTCTAATTTGAGCAGCAGTTTCAAGGCTGGTCAGGGATGTGGTGTTGATGCTTTGTTAAAGTGTGCATTTTGGTCTTAAACTGCATTGAGTATTGGCCTTCAGTGGCTGAAAGAGGCAACATTGCAGACAGAATTGAATAACTTTAATGTAGTGTTCTGAACTTCTTATGATTGAATTTCTTGTCTGTCTTTTTCAATAAATTTCTGTTTTTGTGAAACTCCATCCAGCCTCAGTGTGCCAAAGAGTATCTGAATGTCCAATTTTCAGGCTGTTTTTTTTTTTTTTTTTTTTTTTAGTTAGGGAGTATTTGATTTAGACTACTATACGCCTAACAAAATGATTTAAAAAAAAACTGTGTTAATTAACTCAAGAAAGATCTACTTAATTAAAAAACCAAAAATCATTGCTATATTTTGTTCAGTACCTTAATATTGGCATTGATCTTGACTGTGTTCCATTTAGGGGTTGTGGTTTCAGGATCCTGCTGTTATTCAAGCCAGCTTACCTGGGTGACTTATTCAGAAAGTGGAACCAGTGGTTGTGCTAATAGTCACTGTTCATCTCAAACTTTAAAAAGTCAAATCTCTGCTTTAAAAAATGCTTGATGAGGATTTTGCCTGCCTGCTCAATATAATACACTGACCAGTCACACTGACAGTGAGGTCTGCTGCTGCTGTAACTGTGTCACTCTTCTTTGACACCTTTATAGTTCATAGTGCCATTTAATATCACAGTTTACACCTGAAAAGGTTTAGCCAAACAGCAAAATAACAGGCTGGTTTGTTGTTTTAGGCAGCTAACTTAATTCTGGAATTAAAAAAAAATAAATTCAAAATTTTAAATGTTATATCTGAATTTTTTTATTCACTATAACAGAGACAAACTAGAGTTTATTGCAGTTACCTCTCACCAAAAAAAATGACATTGTACTCTGTCCTTTAAGCATTTATGCATACCTAACCTCACTGAAAATTTTGAGAACTACAGATATACATAAATAATGTGCAATTAAATCTATAATGCTGACAACAGAGGGATTTAGTAATGGCCAGTAATCTGCGGCCTACAAACTACTTTGATGATGGGAGTGCTCCTGGACTGTCTACCCTTTACGTACACAATCATACTACAAAATGTAATGTATGTATAATATAATAAAACACAATATGATGACACATTTGCTAAAGTTTGACAACAGTATGTTAAAAACATATTTCTCTTATTCAATAACATATATTTTTAGTTTGTTAAAGTGTAATAGCTGGCCACAGTTCCTAACTCCCAATTCAACAGTAAGTGTGCTCATAGTTTAAAAAATATCACTAAAGAGCCACAATAGAGGGTCAGAGTGACACACAGACTAATGAATAAAATGTTTTGTTCATTAATATGTGGATAAAGTTTTATACTGCAACTTAAAATACCTTTTCCACATAGCCACTTGTGTACATGTAAGTGGGCTTATATCAACAGGATACAAGTCAAAAGTCAGTGTGAAGGCGTTAACAATGTGTTATATAATCCATTCTTTTATGGGGAGTAATATTCCATTTAAATTGGAATCAAGCTAGCTTTAATGGTTAATGAACTTTAATTGTAGAAAAGGAGCCTTTGTTCTTTTTAAAGTTTTTCTTGTAAATAATGCTTAGGTGTTCAGTTTGTAATATATATGAGAAGTATATACTGAAGTGTGTTTTTTAAATAAGAAAACAACCATGACTGAAAAGTATTATTTAATTAGTGATGGATGTGGAGGTGGACTGTGTGCTAAAATAATTTATTGTTTAATTTTTTGATTGAGAACCTCACTTAAATAGAAATGATTAAAATAAGTGAGCAGCATTTCTCCCATTCAAAATGCTCAAAACGGGTTGAATATTTCTTCTGACAGCAAACAAAATAAAAAATAATAGGTAACAATTTTCTGAAAGATTAGAGTGTGACACAATCCAAAGTTTATTGGCATTTGTTACTCAGTTAGTGCAGAAAAAAGCTCACTAATTAGTCTGTTGTGTTGAACCAACACTGTAATTATGAGGCATTTTGTGGACAATGTTTTCATTCCCAGACATTAATTTTCCAATAAACCTGAGTTAGATTTGCGGGGGATTTTAATCAGCATGAAAAGTAACACTAAAGCTGGTGTGTTAGGGGAGGACACATGGAGGTGGTGGTCAAATATTCAAAACTGTTATTCCAATAAGGCTATGATGCTAATAAGTGCTGATGTAGGGGGACAGCATGGATACCTTAAAGCATGTGTTGTTAGATAGAGGTGATTAGTGAGAGATATGCTTTAAATCACAAAATAAAACCAGCAAATGTACAATGCACTGCACACAGGAATTTATTCTAATAATTTATTCTAATAGTTTAATCTAATAACTGCATTGAAAGTGTGGGATATCAGTGCACCACTCTTTATTTCATTGTCATGTTAACATTATTTTGAACTTGTTTTTAGTCGTTTGGGAGACTCCTTAGCTGCACTATTCCCGCTGTATTTGAATTAGTTTTACCACAGAGCTTCTATTACTACAACAGTGTGGGTTGGTGGTTTGATTCTTCAAAACCCTAGTTTGAATGTCAAAGCGTCCACTGAACAGTAAATTGCTTCTGATGACTGTGTGAATGCATGTATGTGAATTCCTGATAAATAGATTTGCACTTTGTTGAGAACCCACTTGTACATAGAGTGTGAGTGAGTGAATGCTAACCTTTGTTATTGAGTATTTGAAAGACTAGAAAAGTCTAGGGTCACCCTGCAAGTGTGACTAAAAAATGGCCTCTCTTGTGATTAATATAATTATCAAATGTAATTTATTTAATCTTATCTACAACCTACATTGGATCATTGTAAGTTTTGTTAAAATGACTAATTACTAACACACCTGCAGACATGACGGACAGGCTGTGATCAAGAACATACCACAGTATCCCACTCTCCAGCTGGCATTTATCAAGGTTGTGTTTACAAGATCAAACACCTAAAAACAGAACCATGACAGCTTGTTTGCCAATAAAATGCAAAGACTGTAAATCAGTTGGCCCTCATTCTGAAAGTAATAGAGGCACCACCCTGTTTTCTCGTTCCTCCCTTATTTTTTTACTGTTTTTTGTATTTGTTTGTTTTTAGGATAGTTTGTACAGATGAAATATATCCTGTTATTTTTATTGCATCTTACCAACTGCATGCTCGGCATGATGCATGTATATCTTCATTAAGTTTGAGTTGGCTCTTGAGATGAATATCTCAAAAAAAATGTTGGTTTTAAAGTATTTGCTACAACAAGAGCTGATTATAGCTAATGTGTGTGAGTGTGTGTGTAATGCATACAGAAACAAAAGCAAGTGCCACTTTATATCTATATATATATATATCAAGCATAGCAGCATGTGAATTGCAGTTTGTCACACAGCCACTTATCACTTTTAATGGAGTTTCATGACATTAGGTCTACTCAGCAGAGTACATCCCTCTGATGGCAGTGAAGAGTAGCAGACTGGAAGCAACATCTGGCTGGTGACATGCAGTAAATTCTTTATAGAATACATTTAGTTTCAATAGAACTGTAAAGTGATGACATTAAAACAAGATTTATGAATACTATGTTATTTGAAATTGGTTTTGTTAGGTAAGATGGCACTATATCAGTTGCAATTTAGCTGTGGCAAATACACATCAGTCAAACTAGGCATCTGCATGCACCTGCTTTTTGTATCTCATGCTTTATCTGCACCTCATGAACCTCTTTGCTAAAGTCTTCATGTTGGTGGGGTAAACAGATATGTGTTTACTCATGACAAAGTAACAACAATGTTAACTTTGGTGACCTTGAGATTGTGACGGTCAGCTCATCACATCCGCTGGAGTGAGAATCAGAGCAGCATTTGTGGAAATTAAGTTCCTCTTAACCTTGGAGCCACAGCTACCCAATACCTTCACATCACTTTCTCAGCCTTAGTGGTGAAAAATAACAACTTGTAATAATGCAAGAACATTTGAGTTGGAATTTGATGACAGTTGTAGGCATTTCTTTTAGATTTGTCTATGTTATACCAATGTTTGCCTATGTTAGGGTTAGCACTGCCAGACAAATCTCATTCAACTAAACCCATGCTATCCTAACAGTTCACAGAGTTTTTAAATGTTTAATTTAAAACAAAATATCCTCTTTTAAGACTTGAGTAAGAGCAGCTTAACTCTTATCTTAAAGCAAAGTCTGTTTCTTACTGAACATCTTTGGTAAGTAGTGTTTTGCTACGGCCAAACCAGTGATGCTGCAGCTGCAGTGACATCATAGTGTCCTGGGGTACGCTTCTACATCACTGCAGAAAAACAAGATTTTCAGAGTATTTAATTACTAGCAATAAGACAGAAGGCAATGCTAAAAAAGCACCAAAGACAAAAATATTAAAGGAAAGTAAAGTAATAAATTTACTCAGGTATAAGTTGACAATATTGAAGAAAAGCTACTTAATGCGAAATATAATCAATAATAACAAAAGAAATTATTAATCACCGCCGCAAAATTCACAAGCTTCTCAGCTGTTTAAAACATAAAATAATTTAAACTCTCTCTGTCTTCACAAACTGCATCACTTTATTATTGAACACTTTAATGCATCAATAATAGTTTAAAAAATATACAGTATTCTTAAATGGGTCATTCTTTTAATTTTGGTACTGTGAGTCAGTTTTGATGCTAAAATTTTTGTACTTTGACTTATGCTAAACCCTGAATACAGAACTTAAAGTTGTTACTGTGTATTTCCACTGTTGTATTTTCCTACATAAAAGATCTCAGTTCTTCTTTTACCACTGAGGAAAACCAAGCAAGGTTTAAACAGCGGGTGGGGGCCAATAAAAAATATACTGCTTCTTCACCAACACTGCACAATAAAAATAACCTGACACCTATTCTAAGTTTATAGCTTCAACCAGTCTAAAAATGTTTGTTTAAAATTGTGGTGGCAATGCTTCTCTGCAGCTTAATAATAATGTCTCTCAGTACTGTCCTCTAGAGAGAGAAGACAAATGTAGGAAAAGGTCAAATGATATTGCAATAATGCAGACTAAATAAAGTTGTAAGGAGGGTTATTTTTTTCTGCTGTAAAAGATGTGTACGTCAGGAGCCAAATTTGGATCAAAAAGTTAAATATTAGTCAGCCATGGGCAAAAAATACCTCTTTTTCTATTATGTATAGATTTATACAGATGTGATCAACCTCATGGATATGTGACAAAAGTTATCATTCTGGCACATCAGAATTTTAGTTTAAATAGATGAAATAGCAAAGGAGTTTTTTTAGTAGCTTGTATAAACCATTAACTCTAACGCAATTTACATATCCTTTACTTACATGTACAGTAATAGAGTGGGTATGTGACTTACCCTTTCATGTAAAAGTAGTATGTCACATGTACCTATAGTGTAAAAGTCACCCATCCCAAAGCACACAGCCACAGGTGAGTGGACATCACACTTCCGTTTATTCTGTCACACTATCAAAGAGAAAAATTAAGGTACACTTTTCTGTAAATTGTAATCTCTAGCCTGCCAAGTTCACCTTTAAATGTAATTTACAGACTATCGTCTTCCCATGACTTTTTGTTTTGCCCCCCCTTAAGGTTTAAATATGTGGTTTTGAATCTCAAAGTTTTAGTGAAACTTCTCAACACCTTCGGATGAGTTGCTAATAAATTTGGTACCACATTCATGTGTACCCAAGGATGAATTATGATCTCTTTGGTGACCCTTTAACTTATCGTCTAGCACCATTATTTGGTCAAACTTTTAATTTTAGTAGTCAAAACTTGTTAAAAACTTTATGACCAAACACTTGCAAACTGCTGACATTCCAGTCAGCCTCATCTGTAATTAACTTATTCTCAATTAGCAAATGTTAGCATGCTGACATCCTAAAACAAGATAGTAAACATTATAACTGTTAAACATATGCATGTAAGCATTGTCACTGTGACTATGTTGGCATACTGATATGAGCATTTAAACTCAACACAGTCGCTAACACGGCTGTGGACTCTTAATATTTATCATTACTGGTTATTTACTGCCTGAAAACTGGCAGGAGCTGTAGCAGGTTTGCTTTTGGCACCTTATGATTTGGTTGTAACAGGTTTAATTTGCGTGACCATATGTAATATAAGCAGGGGTCAAGTTTTTGAATTTTAAGGGTGCCTGAAAAAGCAGCTGGTAGCAAGCCACTTCAAATATTCAGTAGCATTTAGTACTTGTGAGTCACAGGAAAGAAAAAAAAAACATTCACACACACAAAAACAGCCTCAAAGCAGAATTGTGGGTGTCAGAAGATATGTAATGACAGACCAAAACAAACACAGGCTGAAGTCTGTAGCATCAGGGCAGCATGCGCACTCATCACAGTGGAATACTGATATAAGAGACATGCTGTGCTGGCCGTGAGGCTTAGCTGCCCTTGCCTCAGCTCTGCACCAACCGCCATACACACCCCCCTAGCAGCAACCAAGGGGCCACAGAGGCTGGACAGAGGGCTGTGGTGAAGGACTGCGTCATGCATCTCAATGCAAGCTAGGCGCGTCGGCCTGTCAGCCCAGAGAGCCATCTCTCTTCCCTGGCTGTCACCCGAGCACCCTAGCCAGTTCAGCACTCGTCAGCATTTATTTTCATAAATGGAGAAGCGGCAAACTGTCATATTCTGGGCAAAAGCACCACTCAGATTTCCTCTTTTCTGTGTAGAACTCAAACATGCAGGACACAGAAAATACCTTTGATAATGTACCACCTTTATTGTCTTGGCACTTCTGACATTATTTGCACGTACACAACTGTAAGCTTTGAAAACTTCAACTTAAAGGCTTCAAATGTCAAATGTTCACCACAATCATCCACAGATGGAGGATTAACAGCTTAAAAACTCTTCAACCCCTAGGAGATGGGTGACTTTTAGTCTTCTATCAGCCTTGGCAAGGCTCAGCAGGAGTAGGTTGGGCTGTAGTCTTTCACCTGTCACAGAGCACTGGGTAGTTTCTTTATTTTCACTTTTTTTTTTTTCTGTGCACTTCCACGGGTGTAATTGCAGTATGAGATGGTACTTTGAGCCGGGTCTGTTCTCATCAGCACGGAGCAATTACATATGCCCCTAGGGGTGCTGATAAAAACACACAATGAGAATGAACTCTGCAGTGCCAGGTGATGGCGAGGAGGCTACAGCAGGCCCATATTAAATAGAAGAGGGCCACAGTGCTGTGGAGGTGAATACAGATCACTCCCATACAGTCGCACACAACCCAGACAAAGCCCAGCAACCAGACAGCTCCCCGGTTCCAGACCAGGACACTGGGCTTTGTCAGCCCGCTGACCTGTGAAAGGAATCAGCCTCCATCTCCCTCGCCTCATTATAGTGGCCAGCCAGGTTGATCGAGTAGCATTACTAAAAATATCAATCCCTTGTGGCAGTGTTTGTGCGTAAGTGTGTATATGTGGTAAGGGTATTTTTTTATGGTACCAATATATTATGTATGAAATGTATTTGCATTATTTTTTCTTTTGCATTCACAATTGGAAGACACTGATTTGAATAAAAGCTTATTCTGTTTCCTGGCCTGGTTGCTGTATTAAGCCCTACAGACATGGTTGTCCATGAGTGACTAGCTGCATGATGAAGTTAAACCATTGGCTGTTGCACTTTTGAAATCAATCAGCGCAAATAGGTTGAATGAAATGATTAGGGGCAACAAGACAAGGTATGAAATGTGCAGTCATTATTTACAATAGCTCAGTTATTAGTTATTTGTTATTAGGACTGTCATCTCACAGCTAGATAATTCCTAGGTTTGATTACCAGTTTCCAAAGTCTCAGAAGACAACTTGAAGAACAAATGAGAACAGTGGGTCAAACTGTTGCTTATCACAGTCCTATGCTTGAAGGACCACATGTACTCACATGAAGCGCAAATACTTCCTCACTAGTTTTTATCTTTGCGAGTCTTGATCACCATTGCAGCGATAGAACTTTCAAAGCATTCTAGTGAACCTTACCTTTTCAATCAAATATCTGGTTACCTGGGGTAGGTAGTAATGCTTTACAATTGACACACAAGGAGAAATCCTTGTTTTATGTAAAGAGTATGCTGGACATTAAGATTAAGGGTAAACTGAGGGCCATAACCTCTTTAGAAAACAATAAACTTTAGGTCCAGGTTTTTGGAAACTTTAGGCATGGCTTAACTCTTAAGGTGTGTTCAGACCGAAAGTGATGAATGCAAAGCTATAGCGTTATTAGATTTGGATAATATTTAGTTCATTGCGTCAATTGTGTCATTGCTCCAATGACTGATTGGATGTTGCTGCACAGTATCATGCAATGTCGCCCTAAAAGTTCCATTTCTACAACTTCAAGCAATGAGGCGTTGGAGGCGATGGACGCCTCATTGCTTGATATGTGTCGAGTGTATTGTGAGATTCGCGTCACCCAAAGAGACACTGCATGTAATCTTGTCATTACATTGACTTTGTATGTAATCTTGCAGCGTTCATCGCTTTTGGTCTGAAAACAGTGTTAGTCAGGCCTGATAATCTTGAAAAGACCAGGCCAGCCATTTCGGTGTCCTCCAGTGGCTCCCATGCTGGGCTCATCATAGAGTGCCTTGGTGGCCTTGGGCTATGACGAATGCAAGATTGACCTTCTGCACTCACTTGCTTGTTGCTTTTGGGACTCTTTAAACAGCCACATTTTCTAGTGTGGGGTTACCCCGCTGTCCTCTTCTCTTATTAGACCTCTATCCTCCAGCCACAAGTTTCCAGCTTGCTAGCCTCCTTCCAGCTCTTGTCCCAGCTTCTAGTCTACTCATCACTAGTCTGCCGTCCTCCAGCCAGTTGCTGTCCCTGAGATAGCTAGTTGCCTATCTTATTCCACTAATAAGATCCAACTGTCCGGTTTCATCTGCTAGACCTTGATTTACAGCCAGATAGCCTCCAGGTTGCTAGCATCCAGCAAGTTCACCAGTCAGCTAACAAGCCAGTTACCTATTTGATCATGCCCTAAACCCACTTTATGGGTTAAGCCCCCTAAAATGCCTTGTGGATTCCAGCTGCCCAGCTTATTGGTCTCTTTTCCCAGTGGCTACAGCCAGTTGCTCAGCTGGCTAGAACAGAATGAGGCTTACAATCTTACATCCTGCTAGCCCTTAATCAGCTACTACGACGGCTAACCTTTAGACCTCTAGACAGTTGACCAGTCAGCTGGCACACAGTTCCAGTTTCCTGTCTGATTCTGCCCTGGAGCCACCCTCTGGGTCAATATCATGCCTCTCAGCTGCCAATGCTATGCTCCAGTTTGGCTCCTTTGTGTTTCTCTGTTTTCTACTCCTACGTGTCCATTCTTGGTCGCTATGTGTTTGTGTGTGTGTTTCTCACTCCCCCTGGCTCTCTGCACCTGCCATTACTCAGCATGTCATCTTTCAGCTTACACCTGCAATACAGACAGCTTGTCACCTCCTCAGTATGCATACCCCAGCTCTTCCTTCATTTGTCTTGAGTTATTGTTGCAACCAGGCCAAATGCTGTTTACCACTCTCATGAGTTTGTATTTTCGAGTTTTGTGTGTTCTGACGTTTTCTCAGCATGCCTCAGAAAGTCCTCACATCTGCCTGCTTACTTACCTGCTATCCCTGCACCTCTTCTGCTAGTCCTACTTCAATTCATCCACATTCAGCAAAGTTTAATCATGAATACTTTTGCTTCATCTTTCATCTTTGTTTTTGTCCTGTGTGTCGGTTCTTGTTGCAAAACTTGCCATAGCTTGTCGTTGTTTCTCACTCTTCACCATGGCATCTTTGTTAAGTATCTATGTAATGAGATCAAAGTAAGTGTTAAAATGAAATGTAACCATAAGCCAAGGTGGCAGAGCTGTGCCCTGCTAAAGGCTGGGTCATAGTTGAAAATGACTCAGAGAAATTAGTCTGTTTCTTTAAAAATATTTGGTTCTCAGCTTCTTTAAGTAGTGACTACCCACAGCGTTAGTTAATAAACTACTTCAGTTTGGCTAGTTAACTAACAATAACAGTTCTGTGAGTGCATCCTACGATAAAAAGTCAGTGAGCAATGTGGAACTTAACTAGTCCTACTACACTGAGTTCTTTGGAAGGTTCAGAATCTCCTTTTGCACTGAAAAAAAATTACATTCCTAAATCTTAGAAGTTTCAAAAACCTGTCCTGTAATAACAATAAAACTCTTATTGAAAACAATTATGACATTAGAATAATCTATGGCCATACCTCAGATTATATCCAAATTTTTAAAATACTATTGGATTGGTTTTAAACAGAACTCAAAAGTGGACACCAAGATGGGGGCAATGATTCATTAACAAAATATATTATTAAAAAAATGTATTGTTAAGTTCAACATGGAGAGGAAAGGCAACTTGAGGTAGTTGTGGGGAGGCGTAGACACTGGAGTAGAGTGGCATTTGGCATAAATGTAAAGGGGGCAGTGGCAGTGGTGATAAAGAGGAGTTCGGCAGTTGAGAGGATAAAGAGACACAGATAAGTGAGGACGTCGTGATCAAAAGCACACTGGTAAAAAACATTCATCTAGAGAACTTCATCAAGGAAGGGGCTACATACCACCAGTCCATACCACATGAGCCATGAATTGTCAGTTTTAGCTTTTAATCACAAAATTATGATTAATTTCACCTAACCATGAAATAAACTTAGACTTTACTTCAATAAGGATAAAATTCAATTTCAAATCTGTTGTTAACCTACATTTATTATAAATATCACATGCTCACTTTTAAACATGTGACATAATAGCAAATAATGGCAAAAATTATACACTGTGTCTTGATTATGTCAGCAGTTGATCACTTTCTTACTAAATATTTCAAAGCTCGAAAGAGACTGATTAGTTACTTGGACCAAAGGAGTAGGTAGTTGGAAGTTCAGCCATGATTGGCATGTCAGGATTAGGTATTTCCACTCACAGCTGTTTAGGAGACATTTGTGAAGGAGGGTTTTTCATTGATAATCACTCTCAGCATCAAAATTTCACTAAATCAAAGTGAGTTGGTTTCACCGCTGTATTTCCATTTTGTGATCTACATTTATCATGCTCAAACATCATACATCTTGTCAGGTCATCAGGCAGTAAATCATATCTTTTCCACTTGAAACAGAATATTATTTCACACTCTTCGCTTCCGTCACATGATTGACATGGACGCTCACTTTGGTTAGGCTTTGACAGATGAACCTTGTCCTGCTTTGGATTGGACAAGCTGGGAAGCCAGAGGATTGCTTTTGACTCTACAGCAAAAGTTCTATGTTTTTGCTTTTTGCAACTTACTTATACTATTGAATGTTGCATCGCTGACCTCTTGCTAACTTCTTTAGCTTGAGTACAAACAGGCTTGAAGCATGAAACGTGTTATATGTAAGCCATGTTTTATTTTTAATGAGCTCCTCTTTTCCATACTTGCATATTATTCACTATTCTTTTCCACCCTTAAAGTGTGTTCTGTCAGTCAGTTGGTCCAACACTTTGATCAACACATATTAAGAATCTTAAAAGCTATGGGATTAATTGCACTTTTTGTCACACGTTTTCCAGATATTCATAGTCTCCTGGAGATCAATACCCACTCACACTAGCAAGTAAAAATGTTAACTTATACAATTTAAAAACACTCAACATCTATGTTGTTGTATGCATGTTTGCATTGTGTTCAAGTTTTCAGGACAAGGAATTATTCTCTTTAGAGATTGCCTGGCTTTTTCTTCAAGCATCCCATTGAGTCACCATTTTTAGTTTTCAGTAAAATATCTTAACTTTTGAATGGACAGTAAACTGATGTCATTACCCTAGGATGAATTGCAGCAACTTTCTTATCCCTTAAGTTTTCATCTAGCACCATCATGACATTAAGGTTTTCCAGTACTTTGATTTATGAGCAAATACCTGCAAGCATCAGATTGAACAGCCGTAGCTGTTTAGCTTTAGTAAATGTTAGCACACTAATGAGCTAAGATGGGACACAACTGGACAGTAAATACTACCTGCTGAACGTTAGCATGTTAGCATCATAATGGTGAGAATGTTATTTTGCTGACTTAAGCATATGGCTCAATGCATCGTCGACCCTAAACCTTAGGCGTCACCCTTTTACTTCCATGTCTGTAGACTGTCTTGTTCACTTTTTTCAATTACATTGTATGTTTCTTACAGGTTAGAATTGTTTCAATTTTAAAGACCTTTCAGCTTTTATGGGGCTTCAGAGTATGTGGACCCATGTGTGAAGCACAGAGAGGACAGAGACTGGATTGAAGCGAAGGAGTATTGACAGAATCCAGACAGGGGCCAGAACCAAGCAGAGGGTCAAGTGAATCGGAAGCAGACCTGAGCAGAGTCTAGGATGAGGAGCAGGGCAGATGAGGCAGAACGAGGAACTGGGGACAGGGACTGGAGTCAGAGCAGACAGGCTGTAAAGGGGGACGAGAAACAGGTTCAGGCTGTGCAGAGAAGCAATGAGTAACTTGTAAAAAGAAATAGGAAGGCTAGAAGCAAAGACTTGATTAAATGGTAGGAGAAACAACAATCTGGCAGAGGGGATGTGGTTGAACTGGGTATATAAAGGAGTCTTGATTGCTGGATGAGGTGAAGCTGGTGGTGCTCTGTTCTGACTCCATCACACCTGTCTCCACTCAGATAATCACACACACACAGGGAGGGAGAGAACCACTGAGGAAGTGGCAACAAGTTAGGGAGATGTGGATGCAGATTGGGAAGTTCAAGTGCAATTTCTTTCAAACTTTTAACTATTTATTGTTGACTTTTTTGTTTAAGCTGTTATTTTTCGAATGTAATTGTAAACATTTCTTAATGCCTCATTTTAATGTATTTCTGTGTCCCTGTAAAGCACTTTGAATTGCCTCTTGTATGAATGGTGCTATATAAGTGAACACACCTTTCCTTGCGTTGGAGGGAGTGTTGAAGGAGGCAGATGTGACATAGTTCTCTGCTGTAGTTTTATCTTTCTTGCAGTCTTTTTCTGTACAGTATTCTCAACTTTTTGCTGTTTCAATGTCCTACTTTTCCCCATGAGAATTGATACATTTTCACCTTATGTTTTGGAAAAGATATAAAACAGATTTTTCCTGAGTTTAAGTTTGAGAAGACAGACAGTTCTGTATATCTTCTTAAACTACTAATAGCACTGTGTAGTGTTATGTTGCAGTATATGTATATTAATGTAATGTTAACAGCTGAGGCAAATGGAAGGTGTGTAAATGCCTCTGCAGGCATTTATGGATGCATGCAGGAATACAACTTCCTAGCTCCTCTAACTGACCACAACACCATGATTTTACCAGCAACTTTTCTTCTCTTTTCTGGAGCTGCTGTTTCCATCTTATCTCACTGACACCGCACTACACACAAATTAGTCTTATTTAATTTTAAATGGGAAGTCCCACTCTGCGGTTGATAACATTTTTATCTTTCCTGCATTTTAACGAGAGAATAAGAGACAGACAAGCCCTCGTTCTTTTCCAAATCCTCATCTTCCATACTCATCAAATTGTTTCTCCACTTAGGTTTCCTACAATAGCAAGCCTCAATTTATGAAAATGTTCTGCTCGTGGGACCCCTCTCTTCTCCTGCTGCTCTCGCCCCCTCAGTCCTTCAAATCTATATCCAGAATAACTGTCCATCACCACCACAACACATCCATGCTGCCTCCTCATGTCCTCAGGCTCTTTAAACTCCTCTTGTGCAGTATGTGCTTCATTTACTCTGGTATGCCTTTTTCCTGCAGAGCTTTATTTTAATTCATTTTAATCTGCTCACTGCTTTTCTGGAGACTGATTTTTTTTTCCCCAGCTCATATTACAACTAACAAGTAACGGTATAAGTTCATCTTCATTTATAAAAAATATTTGATATTGGAATGTTCAATATTCCTCACATTAAATATCCGCTTTGCTGATGTGAGAATTTGCTCTACAAGGTCACAGCATTTTTAACAGCCTAAATACTTCTTAAAGATTAACAATCTGCACAGTTTAATGGAAAAAATGACATTTACAACACTGGGTGATGAAAACGATACACTCATCTTAATAAAGGATGAAAATGCTTATGACCCCAGTGTTGTCATGGTAAGTTTTCATCTCACAAAGAAGCTTTTATGGAAATTTATACACTTCAGTGCCTCATGGGCGTTTTAGGGCACAGGTCATTGTCAACGAACACTGTAGAGTTTTGGAAAAGTGCATGTAAGAGGAAGCTATTTGAGGACAGAAGGGGAGTTTATAGTATCTGGAAAAGTGAAGAAAAAAATAACATGAAAAGCAACAATGGCTAAGGGAAATGATTTATAGTTATGTGAAGCTGCAGCAGATCTCTACAACAGAGTAGCTGGCTGTCTCGCGGCGAGATAAGAGAAGGCAGATAGGATGTTTCCCTGACAGACAAGGTGACAATCCGGCTTCAATGTGTGTAAACAAGAACGCCGCTATCTCTCCCTACCGACGATGGGGTTAACACCTCTGTCCATCAGCTGGGCTCCCATCATCGCTCACGGAGCCCTTCCCTCTCTGTGTGCTTGTCAAGGCCCGCAAGAAAGGGAGTCACACCTTCTGCTGCTGTTGTGCACCAACATGGCTGGCAGAAGGAGAAGATGGGGTGGCAAATGGTGGCGCAGGGTGCCAGAGTTTTATTAGTTCTCTCCATAGTCTCCTATGCCCAAAAATTTTAGACAATCTCGACAACCCTCTTTGTCTGTGATGTAAACACAGCGGCCCTCAGAGCCCAAAATCCCTTCAAGCAAGACTGAGTGGACTGTTTGGGATGATTCAGTGGTTCGGATTAACAGACCACTAACAGCTCAGCTTTTTTGGCAACTGTTTTTATAATATCAGATGTGTACTACTGATCAATTTAAATGTACATATAATATCATTTAAAAGAGTCTTTTTTTTTTCATTTTTTTAATTTAAAAAAAAATTCAGTCTTTCAATTTTATTTATTTTTTTAAATATCTCTGATTCATTATTATTATTATTATTATTGTTGTTGTTGTTGTTGGTGTTGTTGTTGTTGTCATCATCATCATTACTATTATTATTATTATTATTAATATTGTTGTTGTTGTTGTTGTTGTTGTTGTTAATGTTATTTTTATTATTATTATTAATATTCATTGCCTATATAACCTTAGGGTACATATTAATTTTAAATAGATATTTGGATCAAAAAGTGCTTTGTTTCAGTAAGAGTGAGCCACTGAGAGACAATCCCAGAGGCCAGTTTTAAAAAGTGATCCTCAAGTTTAAATGTATATCAGTTTAAATGACTACCCAGCTTCTTTGACTGGCTGATGCAGATGACACAGCATCAGTGTTATTCTTGCCAATACAAACTTTGAGGTATTTCTTGCTGACAACTTCTTCTAAATGACAACAAAGAATCCCGTTCTGCAGTTAAGCTACTCCAAAGATATCTTATTTAGAAGCTGATTGAGCAGTCTGAGGTACTGCACCATCATTAATATGAAGGATCTTCTATTTTGTGATGTTTTGTTTCTGTCAGTAATGTTATCTAATGTTACAAGTTCTCAGAAGAGATACATTTTTATGGATTAAATAAATCTACAATCCACTGAGAATTAGACAAGATGTGGCAATGAAACAGCTCAAATAAACTATGCAAACAAAGAGGCAGCACACTGACATTAATATTAATTCATCAGTATTAAGTGCTGTGGGTGTAGTATTAATAATACTTTCACTGGGCAATCTTTTGTGTTGGTATCTGAAGGAATGTGTAAATTTAGGCTTAATGTCTGTATTCAGATGTCAAAATCTGAGCCATCGCAGATGTTCACTGAAGAAATATCCCTATGCTCTCCAACATCTCAGCTTGAAAAAAACAACCGGATTTAGAGTCAGCCTATGGTAGTTCTGCAGGGCAGAATGACATGGGTGCTGTGTCTATTCCAATTATCATGCAAAAGACACATTTACCCACAAAAACTGTAAGCAACAAAGGTACCTTTCAACTTGAAGTTAGTTTAGTACTTAAAGTTTTAAACTTTAAACTTTGATTAAATTTGCTGCTTAAAACTACACAAAAACAAACAAAACCAAAAGACCAGAATTTGAGGGATTCTAATATACATTGTGTACAGTGTATGTATCAGTGTACATATCTATTCAATTCTTTGATTCAAAGCTAATTATTTTAATAGTGTTGGCCACATTACCGGTATTATTTAGATATGTGTGTGTGTGTTTGTTTCCACCACTGGATAAATCCTCCTGAAGATGATGGTGATACTGTCTTCTTGTTGAGGGCTACTTTAATCGACAATTTAGCCACCTACACAAGGATACAAGGATACAAGGAAGTTTATTGGTCATTATACAACAGTTTGTATAATGAAATGAAATGAAATTAAAATTGAAATTAATTAAATTAAAATTGAAATTCAGTTGTATAATGTATTACCTGAAATTACACCTAGGTAATACAGCAATTAATGAGTCATCATTTACTTCAGTAAAGTAGTCAATTTATTTAATTAATAGCGGGAAATATTTTTCACTTAATTACAATGATCCATTAAAAAAAGTCTCAAATACAATCAGTAAAGGTTTAATTATTGTATGCTGGATTAATCTTGGGGTAAGTGAAATAAGCTTAATGCTCTCAAAGGCTGTTAACAAAGAGCTGCAGTCTGATTGAACTAAACCCATAGCGAGTTGATGATTGTTTATCTGCAGAAACAACACGACTGATTTTCTTCTCTAAATAACTTACATTCTGTTTATCTATCATGGTATTGCATGGAAAATTACTTTATTCAAATAAATATGTCTACTTTGGTAAAGTATACCTTAATGGTTGATTTTAGTCAAGCATTTGGACATACAGCCATGTTTTTCTGCCATTTGCTCTTACAGCACGTCTGCTACGTTAGCACCCCAAACCAGGTGTTACAGTCTCAAAAGACAATTATAACTACATTCTTTTCCTCTGCTTTATTACTGCACTATGCCTAAAGATAAGACAAAGTATAATTCCACTTGTGTCTTAGTTCTGTAGGTTTGACCTTTCTTTTTATCAGTTATAACAACTCTGTGCTCACCAGAATAAATGCTGAGGTTGCTTTTTTTCCTTTTGCAATAAGGATTATGTCTTGAGTTTTCATTTCAGGTTTACCTCTGATTTAAGTAGCTTAGAAAACCTCAATAAAGCTATGAGTTAGTCTTGTCCCTGAGTTTTGAACAATCTCTGCATGTTTTTAAATATAAGAAATTATTTTGATGACCGTTTTATTAGATAAATATCAATAAAAAACTACAGAATTAAGCTCAAGGTGTAATTAACCTTTAATGTTTACACCTTAGGTTCTAAATAAAGAAAAATCAACTGTATTTTTTAAACTATGTTGTAAGAAACATTTCATCCTTTTGAGACCTCTAACGGGACTTCAAACTTGTGTTATTTTACTTGACAGTGGCAAAGGTTTCTATCGTGCACCTGCTTCACACTGCACTACAGCTGCACCTGCCAACCCTGTGATCTGGCAAACCCCGAGAGACAGAGCAGAACTGCTGTCTATGTTGTTTTTTAAATCTGAGAGATGTTATTACCCAGAAATTGTGTAATGTTACATCAGTGAACTGTTTACAACAAGGACTAAAAGTAGAGGTGAAGACGGTCTAAAAAAATCTATCAGGAGCAGCTCCAGCTATTACCGCTCCTCTATAACAAGTCATAAGGGTGATAAGACAGGTTTTAAGTTCTGCTTTGTTAAGCGTTTAAGAGCTGCTCTAACACACTGAAAAAACGGGCCTTAGTATCCACACTTCTTGTTTTCTATGGTTAGAACTACTACTAATAATTATTAGCATTAATTGCATTAAGATTGTTGTGAAAGTGTTTGTAGGAGTTGGGGATATTGTCAGACTAAAAGAGCAGGGTCCTACTGATGTTATAGGACAGGGCTAGTGAGGGAAACACAGGACACCACACTGCAGGGCACTTTTGAAGATAAATATTCACCTTTTTAAGCTGAACCACAACATCTAAGCACAGGCCGGCCGGCTGGACAGAGACAGCTGGTCACAGGGGAGCTAGAGATTGAAAGCTAAGCAGCCGAGTTATCCACACACACATACTCCATCAGACAGGGAGGATTACACTCATGCAGAGAAGATTAGGCCATACTTTCACATCTATTGCAACATGTAGAGAGAGGCACTAGGTTACAGGCTTCCTAGCCTTTAGAGTCGTTTCCGACCAGGGAGTGTTAGCCCTTTTACAAACACAATTTGACACCTTTGTACACCCTTAAAACAGAGTTGTTTAGCCCTGTTCGATCTAATCCAGTCACCCGATTCACCACTGCAGTGTGACACTGGGTTTCTCCAAAAGTTGACTCCATTGTAACTTTCCATCAAATGGCTTCTGGGTTTGTTTCTCTTTGGAACACCCAGCAGTTTGCACCTTTCCAGCCTAAAACATCTACATTTAAGTGAAAAAAAAAGAACTTGTGTATTTACCAAAAACCTGAAATGATACAAATGGGTCCTTTATATAAATAGTAAAGTTTAAGTTGTGAGGGTGTAATGTATTCTAAGCCCAGTTTAGCATAGCAACTAACAATAATGTTTTTCAAACAAATCTTGTAAGCATTTCAAAATTGACAACTTGTTTTTCAATAAAATGTAAGAAAACATCGAAAAATGTAAAAACTAGACTGGTAAGATAGCTCTTTTCATCAACCAATGGTCTAAAACTCAGTGAAAGCTGTTTCATTTGCAATATCAAGCAGAAAAATGCAGAAAATTTGCAAATTTGATAAACAGTAACTAGTTATATATTTTTTTGATATTTTTGGTATATAAATCACTATTTTATGGATCAAATGACAGTTGCCCTTTTCTACATGACCTGTTCAGTACATGACCTTTAAATTTTAAAAGAACATGATTTAAACCGGCAAAAGACCATCCCCTCCCTCAACATATGGTTTGTCATGGTGTCTGTCACTCCATATTTATGTCAGGCATATGTGTTTAATTTGCTAGGATGTGATGACAGAGTTTGTTTATTGGCCTGTTTTCTTTCTCTGATGCTATAGATAGAGCTCAAAACCATCCCGCCTACAAGATATACTGACTACAAAATGTCACGCTTGTGTATCTATTCTCAGCTAAACCTGCTGTAGCTGAAGTGACAAAATGTCAGCTGTTAGCCTGCCTTTTTACAGCCTTCCAACCGCTCAGGAGTCTTTGAAGACATGTAACCAACGCTTCTGCTGCTCTGGTTGTCTTTGTCTTGTGCAGAGTGTGTGAGGAAACCTTTTCTACAGTCTATGAAACACCTCTGTAATTTACTAGGACAGCACATCCTCTCCTCCTTCACCACATAATGACCCCTGTGGTTCAGTTTCTTAACCTCTTACCCTTCACCTGGCCTCCAGTGGCTTCACATTCAGCTGCTGATGTCAGGATTGTTTTTTCTGTTTGTGCTCCACACCCACACCTACACCTACATCCAGGTCTCCTTTTCAGCCCCTCTGCGTTGTGGATTTGCCTGTTTTTGTGCTTGTATAACCCAAATCCTCATGCCATTCCCCTCAAACAGGCTGTCTGGGAGTATTAGGGGCTACAAGAAGAGGAAAATGTAATAACCAGTGAGCCTTGGTGCCCTGTCAGCATGGCTGAGCCTCCAGAGAGGCCTGCCTATCACGGACAGCACCCATGACGGCACAGATTACACCGCAGACTGCAATAAGCCTGACACATGAAGAAGTCAGAGATTACAGCAGCAGACTATTTCCACCATCTATTAATGCAGCCATAACCTTCATCTTCAGTATTCAGCCCGTAGCGGAGTGAGCACACAGCGCTCTCTAGTGGTAAAACACTGACCCAAACACTCACAGTTTTTTTTGTTTTAATTCCAATATTAAAACACATTACAAAGTCAGTATGCAAATACCTTTGTTTTGTTAAATTAAATTAATGGAAATGCGCAAGTATTGAACAGGTCTTTGTTGATGTGAACAATGGGCCAAAAGCATAAATTAATCCATGTTTGCACTTCTCTTTATGGTAACTAATAAATATGACACTACTTTACAAGTGTAAAATACAGGCATACCAAGTTTGACATTAAGTATATATGTGTATATGTTTTCTATATATTTACTTAAACAATCAGCCCGGCAGCTCACACTACCTATCATACTGAAATCAAGCAATAGATGATCACATTGAAATAAAAATAAATGGAGTTCATGAAAGAAATCAGGCAGTAAGAAACCACTGAGGGAAAAGGTGCATAAGCAATGCATTTCCAGTGAGAAGAGTTTCCTAAAACTATGCAGAGAAAAAAAACACTGTGCACACCATCAGTGCAACCACATTCTAAAGAAATGTTTAAAAAAGCAGGCATTGTTGCAAACAACTTCCTGTAGTCCTAAAAGGACGACACAGTGCAAAAACAATACAACTTGGATGCGATGCTACAACACAATAGACAGTGCAATTAATCCCAGCCTCAAGTGACAACAACACTGTTACTGGTAATACAGTCACTGGTAAATCTGATTAACAGTAGAGGGCTCTGACTTGCAGCCTGCTGCTACTGAGTCTGTATGAGAGGACATGGAGTGGCAAGCAATCAGCACCATTAAAGCCCTGCATGGAGACGTCAGAGTTACAGTGAATTCTCATGTCCTCAAGTTGTTCGTGGAGGCTTGATGGATAATTCAAGGTAATTACAATTTAGGTTATTTTTTGCACTTTTGGCCCTCATTTCTGTTGGTTTAAATTACATTGTACTGACCAAGGTCATTGCAAATCTGGAAATGCAGTGTCCTCTATTCATGAAATGAGGCCTAGGCAAGAAACACAAGCAGATAATCAGACAGAACGTAAACAAGGCAACAGTTTTGCCATATTAGCCTAAAAAACACATTAGATCTTTTTATTTCACCCACCCTCTGAGAGGACACTGTCCAGCTCTTTAAATCTCTCTCAAACTTTGAGTCATATTTGAGATCAAAATCAGTATCAGTAAGTTAAAGGAGTTATCACTGAAGGGGTTTTATTATTGTTCACTTTTTTTTTTTTTTTTTTTGATTCATAAGGACCAGGTCTTTTTTGGAGATAAGACTGGAAGTATGCATCCAAATACAGTCCAACTACAGGTAGGTCAAAATTTTATAGATGTTGTAACTGAAGTTTTCCTTCTAATTAGGCTGGACTATCTGGAGATTAGTTATAAACTGTTCCTGTTCTCACTGATGGACTCTTTGTGTTTCAGGCCTCATTCACCTTTTTTTTTTTTTTGAAATACTGAAACCTTCTGACATCACAGTTATTAACTTTATAAGTACAAAGTTATTTTACCAACTACAAAGATAGCCGAAATTACAAATAGTTCACCCAAGTCGTAAGAAACCCTAATTATCCTTTAAATACAAAACAAATAGAAGCACACAGCACATTCTATTTTGTTTTTCCTGTTTGTTTCAATAAAATTCAACAAAAAGTTGAGAGGAGCATAAACACACAGCAAAAAAGGAAAAATGGCTACCCTAGTGCTTGGTTTTAGGCCTAGGAGATTTGTGGATTTGGAAATTTGGTGTATTTACACTTAAATGAGTCCATGGTTGTGGCTCAATGTGAGTCCATACCTGTTCTGCTGGATTAAAATAGGGGGTGTGTCTCATTTGACCTTGTTTTCTTCCTGAGTATTTTCTCCTATCACTACTATCTGTACACCTGACAACTGTCTGCTGGCGTCCAGCTGCAGCCCCTGAACCCCTTCAGTCTGCGCCTCCTGTATTTGGCACTGCGTCTCCTCGCCCCCTGTAGCCATTGTCACCTCCATCCCACTCTGGACCATCATGGTAGCTCCATCTCTGTCCGACTCCCCTGTTAGCTGCAGCTCCATTACTCCCACTGCCTGCTCTATTGGAGCTGGGTTGATCTCTATGACTGTGTGCTCCTGGCCGGCCTCCACCTCACCCTGCATCACCTCTTGCTGCACCAGCATCGTGCCGTCCACCATCTGGCCCTCTATCGGCACTACCTCTGCCCCACCGGCCTGCTGGCTCAGCTGCACCAGCTCCAAGGGGCTCACCACCGTGCCCAGCTGGCTGGAGTCTTGCATGGCAGTGGTACCCACAAGTGTAAGGCCCGAGGAGGGATGTAAGGTGATGGTGTCTGCCTTTCCATCTCCGGTCACCATGTATCGTGTGAAGAGCTGTGAGCCAGCAGGGAGCAGGGTGACCGTGTTGGAAGACTGAGCCAGGGAGGCGATGGGCAGGCCTGCCATGGTGAACGGCTGTCCAACAGAGGAGAGAGAGATGGGGGAAAGAACAGTGAACTGCGAGGGCTGCAGGGTGGCCTGCTGGTTGATGGGGGAGGTCAGGAGGGTGGTGGTGGAGGCTGGCCTCTGGAGGCGAGGCCGTTTGGCCTGCCGCTTGTTGGGGGTTTTGTTTTTGGCAGGCTGGGGGCAGGAGAGGAGAGCTCGCACCTGCTGCTGCTTCTTCTGTTCTTCCAACTGCACCTCCAGGTCTGCACAGAACACACAACACAGTACTGAACATGAGGACTGAGTAAATCAACAATTGACTAGTGAGTCATTCAGATTCATTTCTTTTTAGATACTTTTTTCATGATAAAATTAGATTTTGCAAATTCTAAAATAAATATATGATATCAATATTTATCAGAAATGATAGGCTCCTATCCAACAATGGTAGAGTAACATAAACTCACGGTAACACCTGACCCCAGGCCTGTTTCCTGATCTGCCTTAAGGGTTCTGCCTTGTAACTGTTTATTTATTCAGAATTTTAAGAGTCATTTCAGGTCATTGCAGCACACAGTGATGCATACTTACTTTTAACATAAATAATTGACAGAAATTCCAACAGTGACACAATTGCTAGTTTCTTTTGGTCTCAAAACATATTAGCATTTGTAAGAACGTCACTGCAAAATGAATTCATAAATACTGCATTTATTACACAAAGTACATCTTGTTTCTTAAAAACATCCATCCCAAATTATTCATCGAAGGAGAACTCTACATACACTCCAAATGAGAACAGATTTAAGAAGCTGGTTAGAGTGTTTTTCTCCATTTGTAGTTTCCAGTTCAAGCTGTCTTTCTTTCATTTCTTGTGATGTATTTCTTAATTGCATGTGGCTCTCCATTATTTTTTTAATTGCATGTCATGCAGTTCTAAATACAACACACGCTACAATACCCATGAGCCTCAGCCACTGAAGAATCTAATAAGATGCACATATTAACCTTAGAGCAGATTTAAACCGTTTTACTTCTGAATTAGTGAACATAACACCATAACTTGGTGGCTGACTTAATCTACTGCTGATATGGAGTTAAACAGAAAGCTTATTTAAGCTGCAGACTGAAAAATCCGTTTTCTCAACACTTATTTCAGCTTCTTCCTGCTGTTTTTATATACACAGGCATGTAACTTCTTTCCTGGTTTGCATGCTTGGTTTTGAAACAGTCTGGGACTGTTTAATCACACTGAGGAAAATCTAGTGGGACAGATTGCTCTCATCTGTGATCTGCGACTGACATTCAGTCAAGTGTTGACAGAAGATTAGATCATGTTGGTTTAGTGTTGATGAGTACAGAGCTTTCATGGGTGAATTATAAACATTTGGTGGATTTGCCTCCATTTAAGTAATTATGTGTGTGGTGCAAAATTTAACCAAATCTGAACACAAAACAAACTTTACTAGTAAACAACAGGTGAGTTTTGTTTTGTTTTTTAATCCTAATTTAGCCTGTCCTGGCAGTAGTGCTCTATTTAGTTGCTGTTGGACCTTGTATCTCCAAATTGTATTGATTTACAATTTTTTCATGAACAAATACTTTGAGTCTTTGAGCTTCACACCCATGTAAATGTGTGATCATAAAAACCCAGAATCAATTATGAAGAGACAATGTTCAATTATTTAAAAAACAATTTCCTGGAAACCAACAGTTTTAGACGCACAATGTTTCTGCCTAAAAGCTGACACTGGGGTGTTTGGCACATTTTAGTTTTGGTTGGCTGTTACATTTTACCAGAGTGTCATGAGGATGAGAGTTTATTATTTAATATTAAATTCATTTGAGATGGAAAATATATATACATATACATATATATGTATATATATGTGTGTGTGTGTATATATATATATATAGTACTCTGGAAAAGTTTTTGAAAGATCCATTTTCAGTGACTCAATACTGTATCTACCTGTGCATAGAAGGCCAAAATACATGGAAAGAGCTATGTTGCAAAAATACCTGTGTGAGTGTGAGCTAGGCCTCAGTGTGAGAGCTCCTGAAATGGAAGCTTGTCTTTGGTGTGTACTCACTGGTGAGTGTGCTGAGGATTTGCTCCTGGCAAGGATCCGTCTGCTGCCTCCTCCTTTCCAGGATCTTCTTGACTGAGTCCAGCAGGCCAAAGACTTGAGCAAGGTTACTGAGCACCGCCACCTCTACCAGACAGGAATCTGGGATCAGTGCGGCAATCAATCAAAGGGTCACTTGGTCAGTCAGAAAGGAGGAACAAATTCAGCTGTTGTAAACAATCAATCATTAAGTATTCAGTCATTGTTGATACAGAAACCAATATTAGCCATCCTAAAAAGCTTTCTGGTGTTGGTTTTTCCACCCATGAGCTTCGAACAGCAGCTGAATTTGTTCATGCTTTCCATTTGTTTCTTGCTTATGCACCTTCAAGCCAGCGCTAAGTCTTGCACATGGTTTGTTTTGATGATGCAGTTCTTAGCAGCCATGTTGCATACCTGTGTCCTGCAAGGCACCTGGCTCCCTGCGCTGCTGCACACCGTTCAGCAGCTCCAGCAGCTCTGTACTGATGTTGGTCACCACTTCACCCAGCAAACCCACGTCAGCGATGCCCTTCCAGAAGTTCAGTGTGTCCTCTATAGACAGACAGACAGCAAAAACAAGTCTCAGGTGTGCTCTGTGTTAATGTGTGTATCACCTCCTACAGAAATGATTATCATTGTGAAGTGAATGCTCTGTAGTGGGATGTGTGTCTCTGTTACCTGAGATCTCATTTGATTCCTTCTTGTCTGCAGACTCCAGTGAGATTGTGCTCCAGTCTGCCTTCCCACTCTCTGCCCTTTCCTCGCCCACTACCCCACCATTACCCAAGACCACCTGAGCTGCAATTCACACATGAGAACATGCATTGTTACATTCCAATGTCTGAGATTTGAAGGTCAGCCAAAAGCATTGTATTCAACAACTAACACCATGTGACTTTGGCAGCAATTTTTTAGCAGCTGACTCTTAAGTCGGATAAATGTCAGAGCATCGTTTTAATGCAGAGCTTTGTTAATTATGACTACTTCATAAGACAATGAAAGCTCAGTATGTTTCATTTCTCACAATTCATGTCTCTGGAAATTTACTCAGACAAATGAGCCACTATCAATCTCACGGTGAGGACAGCAACAGTGAAACACACTGTGGCACTTGGAAGTAGTGTTATATGTTTGACCAGTAAATTACAATAAAGTTGTTCACAAAGAACCATGAAAATTTAATTTTAAATGTGCATTAATCTGGATGGCAGATGCTTTTAGTCAGGTGGTTCTTTGCCCCGCGTCATTCATTCTGGTCATGTGAAGTATAGGTCATTAAATATCGTGCCATACATCAATAAACTTGTGTAGTTTTTACAATATCATGAAGATGAGCTGGTGCTTTTAAAGAAAGGCTGCAGTTATACAGGCAGATCAATATAACAAAAGAATGTCATCACAGAAGGAAGTCCTTGTAACACAATGAAGCATTTCTTCAAGCTGGTGTAACAATGCAGCATTTCTGAAGTCTTCAGTCATACCCATAGTGCCAGTAAACATATAAGGTGTACATGAAGAATATGTTTGTATTTCTTTTGTCATACTATTATGCATTTTAACCAATAAGAATGATAACTGTTACTGTTTTGCAGTTGAAACTTGCTTCAACATAATTTGTTTTCTCATCAACTGACGTGCTGGTCAGTTACAGGAGTACATTCAGTAAAAGGCTGATAACACCAAAATGCACCACAGAGCGCCACAGGAAATCATTCCTGCCTGTGGCCATCAGGCTGTACAACTCCTCACTCTGAATGTCAGAGTGAGGAGTTACCGACTCTGAGTTACTGACTCTGACCCCCCCTGACTCTGACCCCCTCTGAATGTTACTGACTCTGAATGTCAGTAACTTCTCTGATGTGCAATAATCCAGTTTGCAATAACAACATGTGCAATATTCTATATTCAGTATTCAAATATTGTATATTCTGTATTCAATATTCTATGTTTAAATATTGGTTAAATGTTGTATTGTAGATACAAGAACAAAATATATATTACATAACAAATGTATATGTATATTTATACTTTAGTGTTTAGATATATTTTATTTTATATTAGTACTTATGTTTAAATTTTATTGATATATTTATACTTTCCTACTTCTTTTAAGACTTTTGAATAGGAGCATCTGTAACTAAAGCAATTTCCCCTCAGGATAAATAAAACATTTCTGATTCTGATTCTGACTCAAATGTCCTGTGGATAAAGTTCAAATGAATCTGTTGATGGTCTGGGTTCCTGGATGTGAGTGAGATGTTGTCCCATATAGTCCAACAAATACAAGTACAAACGTGATACCAGACCTCTAGATGACCTGAAACTGCTTATTACCTCATGTAAAGGGTGCATAGCAAGGGGAGTCTGCCAGGGGACCCCATAGGCTTTCATACATGATCTTAATTGCACATAAAAAAGAGAGAAGTACCAGGTAGATTAAAGCTCTCTCTTACATCTTGAAATGTGTGTAAACCATTCTGACTAAACAAGTCCCCCAAAGTGTGAATCCCTCTATCACTCCAGCCCAGGAACTTAATGGGCTGGCCACCTAAGAGAAGGCTGGCGTTATTGAACACAGGAGAGAGTAGATTCAACCTTGAAGAGATCTTACATAGTTTCTCTGTCGCTCTCCATACAGTAACTAGTTGGGAAACTATAGGCCCAAAATGAGCCCTACATTGGTGAGTGGTTACATTAGAATATAAGACGCCCCTTAATTCAATGGGATGAACCAAGCTCTCCTCGAGTTCTCGCCATGACACATTGGGTGCTGGGTCCAACCATTCAAGAAGCAGGCGTAAAGTGAAAGCCCAGTAATAGAATTTGAAATTTGGCAACGACAGGCCACTGTGGGCTTTAGTTCGCTGTAGCAAGGAAAGCTTGAGACGGGGGCGCTTTCCATGCCACACAAAGTTAGAGACGGCAGAGTGTAATTTATTCCAAAATTTACTTGGAGGGGGCAAAGGGAGCATTGAACTTATAAAATTGACACAGGGAAAGATATTCATTTTTATTATGGACACTCTAGCTTGAAAGGAATTGGGTGGGGAAGATCATCTGTTTAAATCCAGGCAGATATTGCTTAGGGTGTTCTCAAAATTGTGTTTTATAATAGACTGCAGGGAGGGGAAAATTTCTATGCCTAAATATTTGAACTGTTTCAAAAGTGGAATCAAAGGTGATAGGGTGGTGGATCTCATGGCCCCATCCAGTGGCATAAGGGCAGATTTTGACCAATTTATTCTATAGCCCAAAATGCCACTAAACTGGTCAAAAATAGAAAGCACATGGGTAACGGACTGAGCAGCATTCTCAAAAAATAATAAAATGTCGTCTGCGTATAAGCTGATGCAATGCTGCGTGCCATCAATTAATATAGGGGAGATCAGAGAGGACCAAGGAATTGTCTGCACAAGTGGCCCCAATGAGAGGGCAAAAAGAAGTGGACTCAAGGGGCATCCTTTACCGGGACCCCCTGCCTATTTTAAATGGTGAGGAGCAGATCTTACTAGTCAGCACCATAGCAGTTGGATTGTAATACAGCACTTTAACCAACCCAATAAAAGTGGCACCAAAACCTATCCTCCTGAGCACGAACCATAGATAGCCACTCGAGCCGATTGAATGCCTTCATGGCATCTAATGAGAGCACAGCAACTGGAGACCTGAGGTTTGCTGCACCACTAATAATATGTAGTAATCTTCTAACGTTATCGGATGCTTGTTTAGAACTAATAAAACCAGTTTGGTCACGGTGGACCACTTTGGTCATATACCCCTGCAACCGGCGGGCTAGCACCTTGGCAAAAATCTCGAGGTCAGAATTGAGGAGAGAGATAGGTATAGTTTGCGCAATCCGTGGGATCCTTACTCTTTTTACACAGTAAGGATATTATGGCCACATTAACATCCCTGGAGAAGCCCCCATTTCCTATGGCAAAATGAAACATCTCTAACATTGAGGGGCCGAGGCAATCCCAAAATGGAGAGTAGAATTCAGGTGGTATCCCGTCAAAGCTGGGCAACCTGCCTTTACGCATGCCTAGAATTGCCTGCCTGACCTCTTCCATCAAGATAGGCTCATCCAAGGAAGCAGCCTCTGCGCTACTGAGCCTCGCCAGCTGTATTCTAGATAAAAACTCCTTGCACTTAGCCACCTCGAGGACAATCTCAGAGGTATAGAGCTCAGAGTAGAATGAGCTAAATGTTTTATTTACTTCTTTAGGCTCTGTGAGCACCGCCCCTTCTTTGTACTTAATAGCCACTATATCGGCAAAATGTTCATTGAATTTGAGACATAGGGTCAGCAAGTGGCTCGGTCTTGCACTATTGAAATAATAATTTTGTCTTGTACGCTTTATCAGAAATTCAGAGCGGTGCTTGAGGAGTGAATTAATCTCCTTTCTGACCACCTTTCTCTGTGCTGCTGTGCTCTCACTGAAGTTGTTTTGCAAAGAGGCATCCAGTGCCACGAATTGGACGAGCCTCAAGCTTATCCAGCCAAGCAGAGCGCACCTTTCTGAGTGTAGATGAGTAGAGTGTTACATTACTTCTGATGTAACCTTTGATAGAGTCCCAAATTACCCTCTGGTTGTCCACCGAACCTGTATTAATATTTATGAATTCGCGCAGTCCAATCTTCATTTGAGCCACAAATGATGTATTGCGCAATAATGTGGAATTAAATTGCCATAGGGGCTCTCTCTGTTAATGCGCGCAGTGAACCTGAACATATCACTGCATTATGATCAGAAAACGCAACAGTAAGTCTACCTTTCCAATTTTGTGAAACAGATCAATAGAGGCAAAAATTAAATCAAACCGTGAAAATGAAGAATGTCGCCCAGAAAAAAAGAATAGTCTCTCACTGAGGGGTTCATTAAATGCCAAATGTCAGCCAGACCTGTGTGACCAGCCCAGGCACGGAGCTCTGAGGACGTCTGTGCCTGTTCCCTACTTTTAGTCGCAGTAGAGCGGCCTACTTTATGATCCCACACTGTGTTGAATACAGCACCAACTATGAGTTTGAAATCTGTCAAATCCAGTAGAGTCTTAGTCAGTAAACTATAAAACTCCTTGTCTAACACATTTGGCGCATATACAGAAACTTAAGCTATCATTTTGCCCTCAAAACGAATTTTTGCAATGGATATCCTTCCAGTATCATCAGACCAGAAACCCAAAAAAATCAAATTTGAGTCTGCGTCTTGCAAGAGCAGCCACCCCTTTAGATCTAGAAGTTGCAGCTGAGGAAGCCAGAACCTGATAATTTTTATTAGCTAACCGGTTGGCCTGTTGCTGCAGAAGATGCGATTCCTGGATAAGAGCAAAGTCTATTAATTTTTTTACACAAGAGTTCTAAAATACTAGTTCTTTTATGGGGGATATTCGCCCCTTTCATATTGAAGCTCAAAATATTAAGGTCTGTCATGACTATATAATACTTGTACAATAAAGATTAAGAGTAGGCCGATATAAGATAAACATAAAGGAGAGCACAGAGAAACCAGAAAATAATAAACATAAGTCTATCTTGGTGGACCACCCAACCCCCCATAAACACCCCCAAAAACTAAGTAACAAAAACCCATCACAGCACTAACATAAGTGCAAGGTACCATTGAAGCTACAGTAACAGTAGAGGCAATTCTATAAGCTTCACTAGTGATAAACAGTTTGGACTCCTAACTCAACCTTATTCAACGTGCCTTCCTCTCCAGAGAGGTGCTTTATGTTATCACCTGAACTTGGACTTTGTGGTGATGAATGGGCAACTAGTGGTCTCTTGTGGCCAAAAAAAGAAGGGAAGAAAGAGACGGAAAAATATATATATATAGGTAGGCCTTGCATATTAGTGACACTTTCCAGCTCACAACTTACTGAAATAACATGAGGAAATACAGAAGCTGCAAAGCGAAAACAATACCGTATAAATCATATAAACATTCCAAATAAGTCAGTCAACTTACCCCTCAACTTAAAAGGCAAAGACAGAGGAGCAATAGACCAACAACCCGAATAACCGAGTTGATAAACTTACATCAGCTTACAGAGGGGCTCAACGACTATGTCTGTAAACGTAGGTAATGTTACACAACGCGCAGCCATCCCATCAGCAGCGCAAAAGCGGAGGACAATCACTTGAACTTATCTCTGCAAAAGTTCTTGGCGTCCACTGGCGAGTCAAAGATTTTGTGCTGTCCATCATGAAAGCATATTTAAGTGATTTACTAATCCATGATTTATCATTGGGGAAGATAGCTCTCACTTAGTGCACTAAATGATCGCCATGTGTTCACAGTAAGAGATACAACTAGATACAGTGTTCAGATCATCTGAGGATCCAAGTCAGAACATGAGTGTTTTAAAATAGATCCAAATCAATACATTACAAACAGTCCTTCAGCTCCAATATAGAGTCTTCAGTTCAGGCTGGAATGACTGTGTTTGAGTTTTCCTCTCTGCAGGGCGGCTTGACAGGTGGGGATCAAATGAACAGCACAGTGATCTGAACGCCCCCCCCCCCCAAAAGGAGCCATCGCATAGGATTTATGAGATCCCCAAAGGGGCCCTGCCAATGGTCCAGAACTCTACCATGTCTTGTTGGTCTGGATGGTTCAGAGATGAAACATTGAGCAAAGACTAAAGTCACCCATGATAAAATTGGGTTCATCCGGACAAATAGTCTTTAGGAGCTAAACAGTTTTAACCAAAGTTGATGTTGCATTATCCACATTTGCCTTAAAGTGAATATATACAACTGTAACAAATTGTTGTGTTAATTCACTCAGCAAATGAAACAGCCTGAGTGACACAGATAAGAGTGCAGTATCAGGAGTACACACAGTTTCCCACAGTCTTTGACCACTGTGTTTTACATATGGGCAACACTGCCTGTAGAGATTTCCCTGTCAGTTGTGCATCAAAATTCATGCACCAGGGATGACCAAAACCTTAAATTTCAACAACAGTGTTAGAATTGTGGTCTTTAATGTAGCTTAAGACGCAACCAGAATCACATGAAAGAAAAATGAATGATTATGTCAAATCCATTGCATGGAGACAAGGCAAAAAACATGATGACATGATGTGTTGATAGTGCCCATATTATGACCTGTCAGCAGCTCCTTTTTGACCTGTAACCACATGTTACTCACCTTCTTTCTCCTCTACAAGAGTTTAAGAAACTCTACTTTCCCTTGAGGGGCTTAGAATGGACAGGGGAATGTAGTAAAACATTTGTCATATATGCCAAAGCCATGTTAAGGTCCAGTATGTAGGATTAAAGGGGAAATGACAAATATTCCAAAAATATTCATAAGCATGTTTTTTTTTTAAAAAAAAAATCAGAATCAGAATCAGAATCAGCTTTATTGGCCAAGTACGTTCGCAACATACAAGGAATTTGGTTTCGGCAGGTGGTGTCACTCATGGAATGAACAGCAGCCATGTGCAAAAAAAACTAAACATAAATAATAGAGACAAAATATATACATCTATGTAAAAAAATAAATATATACACAATTTGTGCAAAGTACACAATGTAGTGCAGATTGAATGAGTGTCCTGTTAATGTGATTGTATGACCATTCAACAGTGCAGCAGGACCATAGTTCAGCTGTTTATTAGCAGTTGATCACATAGCAATCACTAAGTCCTGCTCATTTATGGGAGAACAACCAACGACAAATATGTACTCATTAATAGTCCTCTCGCACATTTTTTAACTGTGATATCTTGTTGAAAAATGAATTTTTCTTCATTCAGCCTTAAGTCACCAAAAGGTTGGTTAAACCATTGGAGGCCATCATATAATTCCACGGTGCACTGCTTTTTCTTTCGGGAGGCTTGCTTGCAATGCAACATTAGAAAAATAACCAGGACATATTTGTGGCATTTATTTCATAGGTAATCTTATGGTTTGCATCAAGTTTTTGTTTGTTGTTTGTTTGTTTTTAAAAATCTGTCAATAATCACAAAGCTTTAGGCAGAAACTGCTAGGACTGGTAATAAGGATGAACAAAGTCAAATCTAGGCACAACAACACTTGTGGAGTTGAAGCACTTCACTGAAACAACTGGGGTTGGTTCAATTCTTGCTCAAAGGCCATGTCCACTTTTAAGTCTATAGAGTCCGGAGTCTTTGTGCTTTCTTGTCTCGCAGATACCCATGGACAAAGGTCACGCCGAAATTGCTGATCTTAGCTGTCTCTTCTGCTGTGGCTCTGCTTGATGCTCAGAGCAACTGTTATTATTATTATTATTATTATTATTGTTATTATAACTGGCAATATTATTATTGATATTGGTACTAGTATTATTAATAATATCATTATTATAAAACACTTACATATAGCTTACATCTAGTTTAACATCTAGTTCTATCTTAGCTTTTGGCTTTGCTCTCTCTCCCCTTTCTATCTATCTCTTTCCCCTCCCCCTCTTGCCCCCCTCCTTCTCTCTCTCTCAACCCAACCGGTGCCGTCAGATCCCGCCCACCTCTGAGTCTGGATCTGGCCGAGGTTTATACCCGTTAAAAGTAAGTTTTTCCTCGCCACTGTCACCAAGTGCTTGCTCATGTGGGAATTGCTTACAATTGTTGGGTTCCTATAAATTTAAAATATAAGTATAGAGTGTGGTCTAGACATGCTCTGTGTCTAGACATCTAGTTCTATGTAAAGTGTCTTGAGACAACTTTGTTGTGATTTGACGCTATATAAATAAAATTGAATTGAATTGAATTGAATTGAATTGAATTGAAAATACTACTCATGTGTTTAAATATATACGGTATATTGGCAGTTAAAAAAAATTACTCTGCTTTCACCCTGTGTCTGCCCTGCACTTTCCAGATCAACAGACTGAATAAAAATTGTCTTCTCTTGGAGGATTTTTCCATTGACGAAATTTTTTAAAGCTTTTCTTAATCTTCTTGAGTTAACTTGTAACACATCTCTTAAAAGTTACATTTCACTTACATCTGATGTAAGACACTCCCCCCAAACTCAGATCCTGGCAGAAGTGCCTGACTTTACAGAACTGTCTTGGCCAATTATGAATATGCTGCAAGGGTAACCAGCCATTAACAGGTATGGGTGGTTACTCTTACAGCACATATACAATTCAACACAGATGTGGCTAATGCTGCAGACATCTAATAGCTACAGCCATGGCTGAAGCAACAGAACAGCTATAACCATAGCTGTGGTTGAAGCCAGCCACTATGGCTACAGTTGGAGCTTTACTCTCCTCCTTCAACTGGCACTAGTGTCAAAATAGCTTTTGCTCTCATTTTCTGTAGATGGCACACTGAGAATTATAGCCTGTGATAATTATAATAATAATAATTTTGACAATGTGGCTTTCCTTGGTTTGTATTCATTATTTAATGGTTTTAATCACCATGGTAATTAAACATTGTAACTATTCAAAGATGAGCAGGAGAGATAATAAAAACAGACGTCATACCACAGATCCAATTTCTTAAACTGGTTCTTATTGTAATGTGTGTCCTCTGTGGTTGCTGTTTTTAACTCCCAGGGCAATACAAGGAAGGGTGACCAGAGCAGTTCTGTTTGTTCTTGGGTGAAACAGAAACATTAACTAACCATAAGGACAGTGCTGTTGTTTGTTTTCTGGAGTCCATGGCAAATGGTTTCATCACCTGAAAAACACTCTGCAGTGGTATAAACACCGGATGGGCATGTGCAATCTACTTTTACAAAGGCTGTGCTGAACAGTATATTTATCAGGGTGATTGTACCCCTGGATACCTGTATTCAAGTCAAACTTTTCTGAATTTATTTGTTATCTCTTTGAAATGTTACTTTAATGTTTTGTAGAATATTTTATTGGCTTTTGGGTTTTAGTCGGTGTAATGTATGCACCTTGTAATAAAAAGTGTCAATTTCATGTAATTCAACACCCCCAAAACAAACAATATAAATACTTTTTGCAGTGAACTATATTTGTAGCAAAGGATCTGTTCCATAACCATAAGAAAACAGTCAACATTATGGCAGTAGAAACAGTAATGTGAGAAAAACAAGCCTGTTTTGTTGTTGTTTTTAGAATTTCTATCAATAACTTTGGCCAAATCACCAAAACAAGTGTACCTGAGGCAGTTGACATGCACGCTGTAGTCCATGTGAGCCTTTATCTTCCTTGTTTTGACAGTGGGCTTTATAGCATGATCGTAAAAGGTGTGGAATTGTACTTGGCACCGATATTGCTTCCCTCTAAACTGCTGATGATTGCTTTCGGGAAAGAAGCTATTTTTTAGCTGACTTGATTCAACATGAAAAATATACTTGATTTCAGTTTCAGTGATGAACCTTCCTCATTTTTTCTACAATAGCTTTGTACCTTTTTTTTATTTTTATAGCGAAACTAGGTAAAATCCATTCAATGAAATTCATTGAAATCTGCTAAATCCAAGCTGGCTAGAGCTACAATCCATGAAATCAGACTGCTAAACAGGATGATGATAACCACAAGGGCAAAGGGAGGACACTTTACCAGCAACTAAGCCAATTCTGTGCCAGAGTGAAAAAAACATGACAGAACAATGTTGATAATAAATTTACAGCTAATGTCAGCACTGTCTCAGCATGTTATATGATGACAATTAGCGTTACCTCTTTTGTTTTTTGGTTTATTGAAAATGACTCTGCTTACTTTGCTGCTGTAAGTATAAACTGCATAATACACAGTAAAGCTGAATATTTCCTGTGAAAAAATAAGACCTAATTCTATGTGTTTCAGATCATAAAAAAACTTCCATAAGAGGATGAAAAGATAATGTTAATTTACGATTAACTTATAAAAAGCAGCCAAAAGCTCTCATAATGAAGGAAATCAGATATATAAATAAATCAAAAATTTTTCAGTTATAATAAATATTGCTGACTTTGAATTTAAAAATTTTGTTACCTCAGCATCATTACAATTTACTTGTCTGACAAAATTCTAAGTTTCAGATTGGTTTTCTTAAGAACACCTTTTGTAATTGGTTTTCTTAAGAACACCTTTTGTAACTGTTAACTTGCCATTCAAAAAGTCAATAAAAGCAACTGTAAAAACATAGTGCATATCTTTAAGTTTGAAAGTGAGATTATCTTTAAACTAGTGAGTAACTGATGCAAGTACCTTTTGGTGGCAGAGCTGTATTACAATCATAAAACTATGGTAGCTGATGTTGTAAATTCATATTAAAGTGAAGCATTTGCAGGTTCAAGTTAAGTCTTTGTTTGTTATAACTTCATTATTGGCTTGTTTTACTTCCTAAATTGCCCAAATAATTATTCAAGGCAGTTTTCAAATGGCAGTGACATCAATAATGTGTTGGACATTAATAAGCAGCAAGTTGGACAGCTGTTCAGTGTTAGCAACAGTTTGCCACCTTGGAGCACCTTCTGACTGGCGTTGAAGTTCTTTAAAAGCATGTGATGGATTCAAACATGATGAATACAAGAGTGTGAGAGTTAGTACTGAAACCAGAGGGTGCCTAGCCTCTGTAGTGGATTTTGCCCATAAATTCTGGCTTTGCAATAAAAGCATTGAATCTGGTTCAGCCTGATCAGCAGTCATACATAGTCCACGGCAACATTATATCAACTGTCTATAAACCACCTGCAGCTGCATTGTAATACAATATGACATCATAGGTAGGTGAGGAAAGACTTGAGACAAGTCTCATATCAAATATAGATGCACTTGACTCCTAATGAAACTGTCCTGATGAACAAAAATAAAATAGGTATTTGTGCAGTTGGTGCAGTTGGTGGCTTTATCCTTAACTGGCCTCACATCATGACAGAATGACGTTACAGTGCCGCCTCAGTCCAGCCACATGATCGTACCTGTAATAAGTGCCTCAGGTCGCGGCTGCTCTTTCCTCCACAGGGGAATGAACACAGTGATGTCCCGCACCCCTTTGTCCCAGAACCAGTTCACTGCCAGCTGGATGCCCTGGCAAGAAAACACCTTCTTGTCGCCATGGCTACAAAGACACAGAAACTAGAGTCAACAAAAAATTACTTCTTCTTTTGTGTTCTCCGTGCACATTATGCATACAGATATCTCTCCTCTTCTTTCAGGAAATAGATGGTGTCATAAGGCAAGGGCTCAGAGTTCTCTAAATTGTTGCAAAACAAACTTGCAAAAGCACAGAGATAAGTAACTTCACAGAATTGACACTGTTGATATGCACTTTCTCTCCAGGAGTGACTCTACTGATTCTAAAACTAAGAAATCTGTGATTTGTTCTGTTCTACAAATTACTGTACCTTGCAAAAATGGTAAAAGATATCTCACACAAAAAGGAAGAAACATTATGTTTGGCAGCACTGGCTGTTGTAGTTGTTAATGTCAAATCTAAAACCTGATCATAACTTGACATTATCAAGATATTTCTAAATTAGGGAACTGTTTTTAATTAGTCATACAGATCCACTATCAGTCCTGTACAAGTTTACCCGACAAACATTTACTCAATGGAATCCAAACCCCACATTACACTCACATTACCAAACTACTAATACAGTGCCACTGAAGGAGTAAACTGGACCGTTTTGCCTTGAGGAGAAAGTAAAAACTCGCTGTGTGTGTTTCTGTGTGTGTTACGTGGGCGTGCACACTGGGCCTCCCCCTTCTTTCCATTAGCAGGAAGTGCTGAGACACGTTGCATGCAGGTACTGAAGACAAGGCTTGATATAAGACAGATTTAAGCTTTATTTACAGTCCATGAGCTATCTTCCAAGCAAAATTTTATTGGCATAAAATAACATTTACCTGACTTCATTATCCTTGATAATTTATACTTGCAGCCTGGAGGTTTTTTTCCAATAATGATCAGTACTGACAGAGAGTTACACATCCAGCATGTTTGCAGCTAGTTTATTTGTACACTTCACTTGTGCACTTTCATTGCTTGAGAGGGCTCTCAAGTTAATTAACACCCAAACTATCTATTGAAACTAGAGACAAGTGTTAGGAGTGTGACATAATGGAAACAAACTATTACAGGGAACTCACTGTACTGCATTTAGAAAGATAATTGAAATTTTCAAACTATTAGCAGTATAATATACTTAAATGTAAAAATACAACAGTAAAAACTACTAATTCTAAAGACTGGCCTCTCTGCAAACTATTATAATGTTTTATGTTGTCATACAATGCCCCTTTAAAACAATGATTAAACCAAGCAATAAACTCAACACTGACACATTATCGACTTAAAGTGGATAAAAGGTTGCTATGCTTGAAATGTTATCCAATTGTCGGCTATTAATACATTCAACAGACACAGAGATCATTGGCATCCATTTGGAATCATGTTCCTGTCTTCCTAGGCAATGTAGCATATCTGACTCTGTGAGCTTTAAGGTAACACTGTACTTTACATTCTACACTATTAATTTCTACATTAATTAAATATTTACCATGTCAGACCTTATCAAATTTAGATGTCAGAGGTAGCTTAAAGTTAGTTTGTCATGCATGTGAAACTAGTTGTTTCATGACTTTTGTGACTCTGGGGTCAAAGTATGAGAAAATGAAGGTGAGGTGAGATTTTCTGAGAAACAAATGGAAGAAAAAAAGAGACAGCATTACAAACCTGGAGCGGCAAGTTTGAGGACATTGGTGCTTACTGAGCAAGGAAGGTGTAACAAAAGATAATACTGAGTTGAATTATGGGAAGTGTTTTTTGCAGCTTGAGTCATATTATGGACAAAACTTCATGATATCTCAAAATGCTTGGTTTTGGATTATTCTTGTTTCACTCTGTCCCTCACAAGTCTCCCTACCTCATGAAAGTGCAATACTAAATCACTGCAGTGCTTTTTTATTATTCAAATAAACTGATAAGGATGAATATATAAAAGGGTTGACCTTTCATGGTGGTAAGTACTGTGACAGAATAAAGTTGGATGTGGGGTTTGTTTAACTCTAAGGTTGATTTGGAAGGTAAGAAATTGCATTTTAGTTTAAAATGGGTACAGGGCAAACACAGAGAAACAGAAGGAGGAACTAGATGAGTCTCCCTTACAGAGTCTGAGATTTCTTGCCTGAGGCTGGATACAATTACGCTACCCCACCTGGGAATAAAGGTGTGACAGTAAACACATCAGCCCTCTTCCTCTTTTGACTTGACACCCTTACATGAGTATGTGCTGTGAACATGTTTCTTTTGTTTTCCATTTCAAACTCACCCTGGCCTCCACCTACTTGCTATGTTATTTGTATGAGCAAATTTTGATTCAGAACTTCCTTGTTACCCAATATAGGTCAGCCAAAGGTGGCAACCAGGAGATCATATGATGTAGAAAGGAATTTTATGTGCTCTGGTGGCACACAAATTTCAAGCCATGCTAGACAGGGATATCACCAACTGAGCACAGCTTGAATGTCATGTGGAAAATATGTCAGTGGTAGCAACGTTGAACGTTTTGCCATTCAGGCATCATGTAATCTTAAACTGAGTGGAAAAAAGAGAAGACTAAAGACACAGATCATGTTTTCACTTCCTACATCTTTTGGAGTGTAAAGTATGGTGTGAGCAAATCTGTGAAGTGAAACAAGATTTGACACAAATAGAAACACTGTTGAGAATTTATGAGAATTTAAAAAACTGCTAAGATGTTAAGGCGTCAGTATTAATATATAATATTATAATATAACACTCTAAAAACTAATCTGTCAAACAAAATACTTTTACTCTGATGTTTAAAGTGAATTTTGCTTTTAGTCTATGCTTTTACTGGATTGAATTCTTGAATATAGAGCTTTTACCACTACAGCTGCTTAATAAAAGAAAACTGAGATAAATTGTCAGTATTTTTTAATGATATATGAAGTGACTTGACTTACCTCATGGCTACGTTGCTTCCATCTATAACTACTGGTCTGAAGCCAGCAGCCGGCTCTCTCTCTGATCCAGGTCTGGGTTGACTGGCACTGGGGCTGCAGCCTCTGGGCACCAGCTTGGGACTGTTTGGAACACTTTTGTTTCTGTAAGTGCGAGTGTGGCAGGTCTTTATCAGCTCCTCCAGGATGTCATTGGTCTGCGCATCATGGCGGAGGCTCTCCAGCACTCTCAGAATATCACTGTGAGAGTATCCCAACTTGAGAAATCGTTCCACCTTGGCATGCTGCTGTTGGTGGTCCATTGTAGACACTGATTCAGAATGCGTGTGCTCCCTCTCCTCTGTTATGTCAGGACTATCTTGCTGGGGAATCCTCCTCGCCTCTGTGATCTGGTTCATCAGTGTCTCCAGGGCAACAGCCTGTGTTCAAAACAGTTGACAGGTGTCAGAAGGGGATGGGATGAAGTATATGTCTGTCACTGTAAACACAGGAAGCACAGCTGTGGTTTCACAGGGTTTTTTTTGGATAAATTGATTTTGGTTTGTTGTTTGCTGATTGAGTCTGATCTGGTTACCACAAACTCATGACTGCCAACGCAAGCACAAACACAGGCTGACGTCACGCTGGTTAAGAAAATCCCTGCCACAACATTAAGAGAGGAAGCTGAGGGTCTACATTGATCACTGGTCTAATTTTAACTCCAATTTCATTTGGGTAAATTACAAAAACAAACATAAATGGAACTGATGTGAATGAGAGTGTGGGCATTAATGTTATGAGCCTCACCCCATTGCACACGTTTTATTGCTGTTTCTGGAAACCCCCTAAACTTCATGGCCAGAGAGAGATCACATTGATGATTTGACTGTTGAATGACTCAACCCACTTCTTCCACTTTTACTCCCACAAAGCAAAGCCATTGTACTAACTTAAACAAACTTCTCACATGGTATTACACCTGAAACAATGAAAGCCCAAAACCTCCGTGACAGTGACTGAGAGGACTTGTCAAGTTAAAAAAGCCCTTCATAATGAACCAAGCTCCCACTTCATTAACAGACAAAACACATCCATCATACTTTGAAACAATTTTTTTCTATGGTCTTTTTGACTCTTCCCATGTTAGACGGATCAGTTCTGCTGCATTTGATGTGTCAGCTAAACATTTGAAGTATGAGGAAAAAAACAATGTGATGCAAATCATATCAGGGTTTCCTTGTTCTAAAAAAGCCACAAGAAATAAGTTTCTTATCTTAACACCATAAACAGAACACTGGCACTTTGCTAAGCAGTTGAAGATGTTTTTATCAAATACATCCTTCTCTCTCCAAGGGGCTTGGCTTTGCACATGCTTGCTACAACCTGCACCAAACCACATCCTCAGCATTTGACATTTAGTACACCTGCAAGTCCCTCAGACTGATGTTTTTTTCCTTTATATAAATGTAGGATTATCTTTTCCTGATAGCCTCACATGTTCAAACTTTGCTCTAGGCAACACTGAACTCGAGTAAGCAGACAATCTGATCCTGACTCCCCACTGATGCCTTCCTCACAACCTGAAACATGGCAAGTCTGAACAAGATAAAACTGCCTGCTCTGTCTGAGAACTCACATTGAAAACACACAGCAGAGCTACATTGTCACATGACTCAAATTGTCCATCTTATTCTGTACTTACACATTCAGCAAGTGGTCGATTGGAGAATGAGTCTCTCCTGCTGTCTCTCTTTGTGTGAGCTGCTCTCAGTCAGTCAGTCGCTCTGACAAGCGGACCGGTCTGTGTGAAGCTGCTCTTATTACTCATAGGAGGAAGTTACTGCCGATACTTAGACAAAAAATAAAAATGCTCTGTGACAAGCAAGAAAGAGAATGCTCTGTGAATTTGTAATCACTACTTCCTCATGTGGATTCAAGGTTGATCTGTGAGCCTGAGGGAATTATTTCTCTATTTTACTGAGCTCTTCCTGGTATGGTGTGGTGCAATAAATGCTGACTGAACGTCTCTGACAAAGTAGTTTGTGCACCAGGAAACCTGCCAAAGTAAGGCAGAGGCGTTGTTGAGACTTAGTCATTCAAACAATACATTCTAAATTAATTGATATTTTTTATGGTAACTGTGTCTCAGAGTTTTCAACATGAAATAGGTGTGTTGAAAACTTTGAGTGTGGTGTGTTGGATTAATGGTTTAAGAAAAGTGTGTGTGAAATATGCTCACCCGCTTTCTTGTAGAGTTAGATCCTAAGATTTATGCTACTTGATAATGGAGTGGTATTGATCTTCTCATCTAACTCTTCACAAGAAAGCAAATTGGTGAATTTTGTAGAATTAACTATTCTTTTAATTGTGCCATGGCCTGTAAATGCTGCTCTACAGGCCTTTCCATCATGGCCAAAACATCATCAAATGTAAGGTCTATTTTTACAAAACTCATCAAAGCATTTTATATATTCATTATCAGCTTACAGCATTGGCAATTTTTCAGTATCAGATATCTAATATTAAAACTCAGCATAGCATATCTCATTATGTTAGTGTGAGAATCAGAATTGTGTGCCACAGTGTGTAATTAGCATTTCTAGGCATTCACATCAAGAACAAAGCACCATAAAAAGAAAGTTTCTGGATGACACTGCTTACCTTTCTCAGATTTTTTTATATCTGTGTTACTTTCCTTCCTCAGATGGCCAACATGAAACATATGATACAAGGATGTCATAACATAAAAACTTCAGCCCTGATACCGAGATGTACAAACCAAAACCATACTCTAATAGCATCTGAACAATAACAAAGTGACAGACATGATCTTGTCCTTTCTGCTTTCAAGCTGTCCATCAATGAACAAAGACATTTTCCACCTCCAAACAACATGCAGCTGACTGAACAGAGTGCAGGCCTGTCATTTAGACAAGACAGGTTGAGCTACGTGCTTGTTTTTAGAGTGCCTGAATTTTTCAAGTTAGAGTAAGTGGGTTAAAATACACCTTTACAAACATAGCTGATGACATTTTAAATGGTATGATTGCTTGATAAATTTAGGTTATTGTATTTATTATTAAGGGTCACTTGAAAGCCCAAACTGACCTAATGGGACACAATTACGCTAAACTGCCTCTTAACTGTTGAAACTGCACTTGATAAAGTGCACATACTGCTCTTTTTTTTAAAAAACAAAGCCACAGTGACTATGTCTATGATGATAGAAACAGGGTCATGATATTATGACATCATGAGGGTAAGGAAATAGAAGTTGAGGAGAACATAAATAGGACATGGAACTGGAAAGGTATCACAGTAAAGCGCATTTTGGTTCTGCATTTACTTTTGATGTTTGTCCTTTTTTCAGCTAGTATGTTGGATCCACATAAAATTAATCAGTAGGCTGTCATAGAGTGTCTGTGCTTGTGAATGTGTACATGAAAGAGAGAAAAGTAAATTTGATATCATTAGCACAACAAAAAGTGAATGATAATATTGCTGGTTCAATTTTGATCTATACATACGTACAGATGTTTTTGTTGTTTTACAGGAAGAACAAGGAAAGGGAGATATAAACAAACAAGGAAATGATGTTGTGTGTATCATTACATTGACAGTGAATACACCTACTGTGGCTGCAATGATTAAAACAAATATATTAAGATCTAATGGAAGATTTTTGAAAAGATAGTTTCCTGTTATGGATTTTTTAGATAATGCAATTCTATTATAGCATATTCAGTTCTTTGATTAAAAGATTCTGAGGCATTCAGCTGAATCTGAATAATGTGCTTCAAAAGTACCATTTGGTTGTTTATGATGAGTGATCATATGCTACTTTATAGTTCAAGCCGTTATTATTTCAGGGCCATGTATTATACGTTTTCCTCCATAACTTTTATTTGACAGCTGAAGTTACTTTGCAGATTTAAAATTTTATGCACAAAACATTTGAATATAGTTGGATAGTTATACTGCCCAGCAGTGTAAAAAAGAGTTTAAAAATAGTTAAAAAATAATGTAAACTTAAATTAACTGCCAACATATTTATGCATCAGTATAATTATCCATAGCTAAATATATTCAATCTGAAAGGTGTTCTTTACGAGTACTTTTACTTATCATGGTAAAATTTGTAATGCTTTTACTTAGAAATGCTTTTACTGATTGTTTTCACGGTGTTGTACTGCTTCTTTTACTTTGGTAACATATTTAGATTGTTTTTATCAATACTGACCGCTGTAAGCATTCCACAGTGGTGTCAAAAGGTCAGGGTCAAGTTTTACTTCTGTGTGATAAAATTACCTGGATCTTCCGCAATTCTTCTCTATTGTAAGGCCCCTAGAACATGTGTAATGGAGACTTCCAGCTGGAAGCTAACTTCCTGTTTAGCCCTCCACTACTTGAATGGAGGTTAAACAAATTAAATCTTGTTGCTGTTCTAGACCTTCTAAATGTTATCAGATGAAACAAATTTTTTTTTTTTTTTTTTTTTGCAAGAGAGTTAATTGAACATTTTAAAATAATTACAAACAAATAACACAGAATGCCATCAAAAAGAGTGAGCCCTGTCTGGAAGAAAAC
>JAQMCX010000020.1:5219404-5257024 GCA_029814765.1 Acanthurus leucopareius
ATATATTTTATTTTATATTAGTACTTATGTTTAAATTTTATTGATATATTTATACTTTCCTACTTCTTTTAAGACTTCCGAATGGGAGCATCGTAACTAAAGGCAATTTCCCCTCGGGGATAAATAAAGTATTTCTGATTCTGATTTCTTTGATATGACCATATCTGACAAATTGATGTATTGATAAAAGAAATACTAAAATTTAAAAATACAGTTGACAACACAATTAGTTCATATCAGATTTTCAATGAACCTGCTTTCGTCAAGCCGTGACTTTTCCGTTTTCTCACCTTGAGAGGATGTGGGTGTGGTGAGTCCAGTGCCATCAGGAGGGAACCGTGTGTTGTTGATCAAAAGGTCAAACTTGGTGCTACGACATGTGTTGGTGCACAGTGTGCTGTGTTGGTAGAAGTCCAGCTGACCTGAATCCATCATTTTTCTGGAAGGCAGAAATGGTGGATGGTATTAGACAGTATGAATTGAAAAAGAAAAACCTGTTTGGTTTGATCAGTTGCAGTTGATCCCATCATTGCTACCATTAAAATTAAAATCATTAAAATTGCATTCTTTATAACTGCCATTTCATTTTTCATATGTCAATTTCTGTGCTGCGTGTCATCATGCACATGTATTCTCTGATCGAGGCTGTAGTGTCTGTACATTTATTCTACTTGTTTAAACTTATAATGAACTAATATAAATATAAAGGGGAATTGCATGAAGTGGAACAACAAATTCTTGCGAAGGACTTGGAACAACCAACAGCCTGAGAGGTAAGAAATTATGAAAAATAAAACAACATACAAGCATCCAGCAAAACAGCAGAATAGATTTTTTTAATTTCAAAATAAAAACTTAATCTGTAAATATCTGTAGAAAGACACACATCTTAAACCTAAACTAGCAGCAGCAACAAAGAAAAGGTCCATTCATACTAAAAAGGGAGATTTACCAAATTCCCTGTGTCATGTACTCGTTAATAGGCAATATAAACACATAAAGATGCAGCATCTTTAAGATCTGGTAGCTCTTTTAATCTGTTTTTTTCTCTTGCTGAAATATGTATTATCTTAGTGAGAATACATTCATCAGCAATAGAAAAGAAAGCAGGGGGTTGGATTAAGAGCATCAGATTTTTTTTTGTAAGATTCACTGCCTACAGCACCTTCCAATCACCCAGCAAAACCAGCAAGACTGCCCCGGGAGAAGTGGGAAGAAAGCTGGGATAAGTGCCATCATCTTGGCTTGGACATTAGACTCCTCTGGACTAATGTCCAGTTAAAGGAAAATTGAATGGACAAAATGGGGCCGGGCCTACTCAAGCAAAGGAAAATCAGCTACTGTTGTGTCCACAACAGTCTCTGATTTAAAAGATAATCCTAGACTGAGCTGTTGCAGGCAGTGGGTTGACTGTGTTCTGAGCTGACAGAGCACACGGCTCTTGTGGGAAGAGGAAAGGCAGACTCTGAATTTGACATTAGTGCTGCTTGGTGCTAATACATAGTCAAAATTGAAGAACAATATTACCAAATGTTGAACTTTCATTTTGAATTTTTCTACCATGTTATCACCATCATTATCATGCAAATTCAGGAAATGCAAAAACATAATTTCAGTGTTAACATGTACATGTAAAGGCCTAGAATTATATCAATAACTGCATATAATGCCCCCACCACCCAATTCTATTCTTTTCTGTGTATGTATTCTATGTTTGTAGCATTGAGAACTATCTGATCAGGACAGCTGAGATAAATGTTCACCACCATGTCTTCAAAAGCTCCATTTCTATTTTTGGAATATTTGCTCCAATGAAATGGCAGGAACTGTAATGGAATTTGTTGTATTCCTGATATGATTAAATATCTAATATTTAATGTGTTTGAATATTTAACATGTATTATACATTGAACATTTCCATCAAAGAGACAGAAAGATAAATAAAAAGCCAAGTGTCATTATTATAATTGTATTTACAGTTCAGGAGTGATCGAATAATGTCAGCAGCTATACATAAACAGGTTTGCATGTAAATGGTGATGAAGACAAAATATGTTGTTCAGTGCAAACAAGCAGTACTTAAAAAGGACTGAGCTATGGTTTTTGGCTCATTATAATAGACAGATATGAGTCCCCTCACCTTAGCATGACTCCACCTATCCTAATTGCTCGCTTCCAGTCTTTTAGAGTGGCCTTTCCAGAAATGTGCACAAACTGCTTCGGGCTGATCAGCTGGTCTTCATACTAGTGGAGAGAGTTTTAGGTAAGTATGAGTTCATTGATAAGTGATTGAAAAACAGGACAAACTAAAACCAAAAGGCTTTATGCATTCTCTGAAATTGTGGCACATCTTTTTTCATGCCGTCCTGTCTGTGCAGCAATTAGTGTTATAAGCTTCAACTGTATGTTGAAGTGGTGTTATGTGATACTGAATGGTGAACTAAATGAGTGTTGTGCATAGGTGACTACTGACTGATGATAGAATGAATAAATAGTTGTGTCAGAAATGGATACCAATTACTACTTGTTTAAAATATATTCTTTGTAATATAAAGAGTTTTACTTTATTTTGTATCAACAGTAAACACTACGAGCATGTGCCAATTTACAAATTTTCACAACACATAGGTTAATTTGTTCCAATTATTATAATCTTCTAATAAATACTTAATGAGTTCCAGAAACACTGACCACAATGTTTTGTCAACTTTTCATTCATACACCGTACTTTTCTATTAGGTTTAATTGTGTAACACATGTCTAGACTACTATACAAATCAAGCAGTTTCTGTGGGTGAGTCCAACAGCCTAAGAGTTAAGACATTTCTCATATAACCTAAACATCCCTGTTTCATCTATGGCACCCCTTGCTGTATATCATGCCTGTCTTTTTACAGGCATTTCTTCTCTTTGTGTCTAATGTCACTAAAAACTAAAGGCAGAGTGCCAATTAAAACACAAATAACTTAATGCATGTGCTGTCATTACTAAGTTTTTTTTTTTTTTTTTTTAATTATTATTATACTATTATCTGAGAGAATGTCCAACATATGCTTAATTAGAGAACTACTACACATATGCAATGGTGACACAGTTTACCATTAGCACTGGAAATGCAAGTTAATTGGGACAATAAACACATACATTAAAACCAAGAAAGTTTAGACAAAGTTGGGCAATGTTCAGTTTCACCAAAATTACCAACTTAATGAAGCTGTGCGTGTGCTTTGCCTTGGTTTGATTTAGTTCAGAGTTGTTTTTATAGCCTACCACATAGTAGATTTTTCAGTGGTAACAACAGTTTCAACTTTTTCTTGCCACTGTTTCATATTGTTTTGAGAAACCTTGGTGCTGATGATGACTGATTCAACTCAGTCAGCCTGTGTATGTACATACATACTTGTAGTTGTAACTATCATTAAGCTACTTGGAGCTGACGTTTAAAATGAGAGGGAATACACAGATGGTTCAATGCTCAACATAGATATTGTGAGCCACAAAAGGAGAATAAAATATTCATTTCCTTTGACTGACTGATAATTGATCAAGCTGCCATTTAGCTATGTAGAATAACATTTGTTTACAATCACTTCTAACATTTTTATCTCAATCTGGTGGTGTTTGAACATTTGATTTTATGTTACCTGTGACTCACTTTGTCAACAAATATAAGTGCATATTGACGAGCCTTTGAAGAAAAATCATGAAACCTTTGTGCAGTTGTTACTTTGCTTCAATGCGAATTTGAAACCAAAAAAAACATGAGGGATACAAACCTTTACACATTTTACATTGATTCCTGGGCACACAAATTTCTTCACTAGCAACAAAGCTTTACTGTCGCCACATGTAATGGGACAGCCTATTTCAACGTCATCTCCTTCAGTTTGTTCTAAAAGAATGAAAAGATAAACACAATATATCCGCAAAATGAGACCAGAGAAAAGACATGCTACTTGTAATATAATCTGCCAAACTAAATGTTTCAAATGGTTTAAACGTCAACTTGACAATTTTCTTACCTGGTTGTGCTTCAACAGCCATGACAGCTGCATCTGTTTCAGCAGATTCATCCCTGAAAAGAAAACAAAGGGCAGTTTCACATTCATTCACATTCTAAGTGAAAAAGAGAATACTGCCTGTTTATTGTATATCCAAATATCTACTGAGAGTGGTGCTTTTTGTCCTTCTTTGTCCTTCAGCCACGGATAAAAACCTTTTAATTGCTGATCATCTGGCATCACTGTAGATGACTTTGTTGTGCTGCATTGGTCTGAAATGAACTGTAATTTCAGTCCCCATGCTAGCCTAATGTTGTCTCGGTTAGTTTCAGAACATACCCACTAGTGACTGGCTGCAGCTGGAGGATGACCTGAGTCTTATTAGGGTCTTCCGGGTCACCTTCATCTTCAGTCTTCACCATCACCACTTCCCCCACAGACACTGTGACCTCCTCTGCGGTCGCCATCACACTCAGAGTACACTACAGAGGGGGGCCACTTTCATATAAGAGCTATCCAGGAGTTTGGTCATCTGAAAAAAGGGTAAATGTTTACAGACAAGTTTACAGACTGATGCAACTTCTGTTGTGGACTTATTAGGACTTTAAGGACAACTTGCAGCCAATCAGAATAGAGAATTCACTCACACCAGATGTAACATTAGTTAGTTAACCATAGCTAGCAAAAGTTAAGTGAACTAAATTTCTTAACCCAAGTGTAGACATGCTGTACACACAAGTATGTTCTCACATAGTCATCTGAGTTTTGTTTTTTTTGTTTTTTTTTTAAAAAAGCACACATAAGTATCTTACAGTTATCGGTGAAAATGTGTCACTCTTCCTAACATGAGCATATACATAGCAAAAACCAAACTTAGTGCAGAAATTTTATTTCAATGTTTAAGTTTAAACGCCACGTGGCCAATAAACCCTAATTTTTACGACTTCATCAGCATCATTCTAAAGATGTTATACCATTAGCTATATTTTACACGTAGGCTATTAAGTAAACTAATATATCAACATTTGGTTACTTTTTTACATTTCAGAAATGGTTCGTCTGATCCATAACTTCTTCATGTCTGTGTAATAATACGAGCAATAATAACTGGGACAATTAAATCAATTTGAAGCAATAATAGCTGGGACGATAAAATCCATTTAAAAAAAAATTAAGTGTTCCTCAGTGTGCTTCACCATAGGGGCTGCATTTATCACCATCACGTTGTGCCATAAAAAAATATGAATTATCAGTAAACCTGACAACCTAATCTGTTCCATATGCAAACTGTCAAGAAAGCCCCCGTTTTTATAATTTTCTAGATTTTTTAGCAAATGTAACGTTATTTGTGGATAAAAACCGCAGTTTTGCGTCACTTTGGATATGCTAACTAATATGGGATGGAGTGATTAGATCATTTATAGATATATAGAGCTAAATACATTAGTTCTGTTGCAGATAACAAACACCTATTTCCTGAAGTTAGGTGGGTCATCACGACCGCAGTAAGTTAGGCACCTGACTGCTGTTCGTTGTTGAGATCCACAAGCTAACGTTACCCAGACTAGGCTCGACGGTAGCCATTATGGCTAACGCGAGGGCGTAACTTGATGTGTGGTAAACTGGGCAATATTGTGAACTATACTGTCCGAGACGGATAAAGCTTTGCATTTACAGTGTGACGGTTACGTGCCGCTTGTCTCTGAACCGTGCGTCCCTTCGTAACTCTGCATTTTAACTCTCCGCTCCCCCTCAAAATGACGTCTCCCTGTGCGGCGGCACGTACAGCAAACAACGGCACGGCGACGGCGTTGCCCCTCCATTCTGGACGAGCCTCGCTGGCTGAACCCCCTCCGCAATATTCTCGAACCCCCCCGTTAAAACTACCATTAGTGTCATTCGAACGGATGATACTTTACATTAAAATATAATTAAAACCAGACAGTAAAAAATTTGCTTGTCCTTACCGTTTTAAGAGGAGAAACGCAGCCCTAGATCGTGGAGATCTGTAGCGCATGCGCACTTTGAAAGTGTAGCCTGACTTCCTGCTCAACAGCAGTCGCCTTGTTATCACGCTCTTTTGAATTCTTGAAATCAACTGCAATTCATATTGTGGTAGTGACAAAAATAACGCTAAATTCGGCTTGTTTACGAAACGTTAATGTACCTCTAATTTATTGAGTTATTTCTCCTAGGTTTGGTTTATTCTCCATGTAACCTAAGGGCTGTCAGTGGAGAAATATTGGCATTGTGGCGCTGATACTAAATAAATATGGCATTTTGATTAGAGAAGCTTAAAGTTTTCAAACGTATTCTGAAACTGAAGGCTTCATTCTGACGAGGTCTAACATCTGGGATCTTGGTACCGGTGCAAAGGACAATACTCATACTCAGTTTATTTCTCATTTGGTTGGCCATCGCGCCTATATTTTTAAAGAGAAAAGGATTCATGGAATCTACAAGCGAACGCTTGAAGTGGTAGATCCAACCTTAGTGTAAATAAATGTGAGTGTTATTTTCATTGATTCATTAATGTCCAAGATTTTCATGTTACTGCTTTCAACAATCGTATTGGGGCACCAGGACAAGTGATCACTGGCAGCCCCCGTTTTAAAAATTATGCTTCCGAAATCTCTTGATGGCGATTCCGCAAGAGGAATGGTTTTCCCCACTCCTCCTGTGCCAATCATAGCAGAAGCCCTTTTTACCGACACACGTAAACATCTCACTATTTATTCACCAGTCACATAGCCCTTGCTCAGAGGGTCAGTTATACTGACTTTATCGCCATATATTGGAGTGTTAAGATGGCTTATGTAAGGTTCTTATTTTATAACAAAATATTTTTGATATATGTGATAGTTAGTGAATGTCAATATAAATTTAAACAAATTTGGATATTAAAAGTTTGACATCGAAAAGCATGCTGGGTAAATCAAGGCGGGACAACCTAATGTTGTATTGTCCTCATTGGTGGCTTTTCGTTCTTCCAACTCGTGCTGCGTTCATGTAATGTGTTGAGAATTTGAGGAGCACCTTCAAACACAAACTGTTAACAAAATTAGTTTTATCTTTTTGTCTTTACCTTTTTTATCTGTTTTAGAGCCTTCTTCACATCACTAGGAGAACACAACAGCTGAGGGAAGGAGTGTGTTCTACGTGTCACAAATTCAAGGCTTTCTGAGATAAGTTGTGATTTAAGCTATATGCTAAAACTAAATTAGGGCCTAATAAATAATATGAACTTGATTAGACTAAAGTGATGATAGAAGACACACTGTCACCAGAGATGTAATGACACAGAAGTTCTATAGCACCCACTGCCAAAAAGGAGCTCCCAGCTAAACTATTTTTTCTAATTTTGTTTTATTTCTTTACATTTATTTCTTTCTTTTATTTTTTGTTATATTTGTTTAATTTGACTTAAATCCAGGAGTATCTAACTATGAGCTTCTAAACTTAATTATGATTTGGATACAGATGGCATGGATGACTTGGCTTGGTTGTTGAGACAAAATCTGTACCTACATTACCTCTAACATCGGAGTAACCAATTTAGGTCATAATGGTCCTCCTTTAAAGTGCCAGAAGAGGGCGCAAAACCCCAGTTCAAAAGACAACAGACTTTGAGTCCAAACATTATTCATTATACATCTATTTATTTATAACTCAATTAATAAAATCACATCAAATAAAAGATGAGTTTCTCATACATAATATAGAAAATAAATAACATTTATTCACTAAAGCTGCAAAATGTGGCCATGGGGATCAGGAAATAAATAGGTTTGTGCCATGTACCAGTACACATGCCTAGCAGCTGCTGATGTTTTATGGTACAAAGGCCCTTTCAGTGGGTTGATCATTTATTCTGCACAACATAAAAAATATGCTATTAAAGGCATAGTTGAGCATTTTGAGAAATATGCTTATATATTTACATTCTGAGAGCGAGATTTGAAGACTGAGACTTGTCTTATGTCTATGTGTTAAGTTTGTAGTTGGAGCCAAAATGTGGTTAGCCTGGCTAACATTGAGAGTGGAAGCACCTATGTGACTAAAATAAACCTAAAGAATATGTGTAACAACACCTCAAAAGCTCACCTAATCCTTATTGTATTTTGTATGTCTCACTTGTACACAAACATAAATGTATAAACACTCATTTTAAAGTTGTACAAGAACTTTTTTCACGAACAATTAAAGGTTTATCCATCTGCCTACCATCTCTGTGTTTTGTCCCAGGTAATACCATTGTTATTAATGTAGACTTCTGTACAGGGATGATGGTACCGGGAACCTCACTGAGATGACAAGATCTTGTAAAGTCACTGTGCCTTCCTGTGGGTTGCCAAGAAATTGTTACACCAAGCAGCTCATGAAACAACCTAATTTTATTTTATCATTTAAACAATCAATATATGATGCAAGCTTCAGAGGTGTTGAGAGCTTTTAGAGCTGATTAAATCTAGACAGAGCCAGGCTTGCTATTGCCTCTGCTTCCAGCCTTTATATTATGTTTATTCACTTGCTAACAATTTTCTTATCTCATTCCCGAGCAGAAGGTAAATATGTGCATTTCTCAAATTGTTAAACAACTTTTTTAAGATTACAGTAAGAGAGGCTAGATCTGGACTGAAGATCAGCCACAAACATTGTCATCTTTACTACACAGGATGGTCCATGTAAGATTGAAGTATGTCAGATACAAATACTGTTGCAAATCTTATCATTATTTTATTTTAATTTTTCTACTATTCAACATTGGTGGATATACAGACGTCTAGTGATGGTTGCTGAGAAAAAAAGCTTGTTTTTTCCAATAGAGTCAGTTTTTCGAAAATCCATATCTTCTTGGTGTCTTTCCAGTCTTGTCCATTAAATTTAACCAGGTCTTTCCAAAGCTCTGAGGCTGCTTTCTCCACACCATGCAGTGTAATAGGCCCTTCTGACGTGCAGTGCTAAGGAACAGGAATCATGCTCACTGGAGAACATTTTGCTAACAGCACGATATTAACATACAAATTCAAACAATATCATACAGATTAATCCTATTTAGATGAGAGACAAAAGTGAGGAAGGTAGTCGTAGTCTTAAACACAGTCAGACTGGTTGTCAGATGGTTCTTTCGGATGTTGCAAGAACATGAGCAAGAATTCAAAGAAAAACATCCATATGAATCCTCTCCTGCACCAAGAAGACAAAATGTTAAAATCTGATTGTCAAACCAACAAAAAACATAGAGCATTTAACTGTCGTGCACAACCTGGCTGTATAATGTGATGTTACATGGAGATGTAAAAATAAAGGGGAGGGTGCAAATGAATACATTCTTCACCACATATTGTACAGTTTATCCAGTAGATCACCCATACAGCCTTTATCAACAACAAATGTACAAACATAAATGCAAAGTAAAAAAATATAGAATGCATAATCTTTGCTGATTACAGAGAGTGTGTGAGTGTGCATTTGTGTGTCTACAGGTTTTTGGTGAGATGCTGGTGAAAGGTGAATTAGTGGTGGAACGGGAGCTGAGTTCCCAAGCAAAATGTACTGTAATCTATTATACACTCTAGGCCTGTAAACAACAGATCAACAGCATCTGCAATCAAAAGCCTCTGAAGACTAGTAAGTACACATGATCCTCTGTGTCAAAGGTAATTACTGCTACTAGTTTGAAAGTTGTGCGCGCAGACATGCATTCATCAGAAACAACTCGCTGCACAGACCATGAGAGGCTCCATTACAGCTGGTATTAGTGTCACAAGGTGGAAAATCCAAGGTACTCTTACTCATGTAAAACCTCAACTTATGTCAGTGGTATGTCAGTAATGGTTAGTTGCAAAATTTCAGCAGCTTTAAATGCAGTGTCCTTCTTGAAATGAATATAAAGAATAATAAGAATCCTGACATTGAAATTAAGCAGGTGTAGGTGATCACTTCTGTCAAATTTCTATTATTAGGAACAGGCCTTTTTTTTATAGCTCTAAGGACATGTTTTGATATTTTGGGAAACAACTTTAACTTTTGTCATGACAGTTAGACGGCGAGATTGATACCAGTCACATTTGATTGATACCAGACTGGAAAATGAGGGGGAACAGCTAGCTTTGCTAAGTAAAGAGTAAAAACACGCCCAGAAAACACCTCTTAAACTTACTGAAACAATATCTGTCATTTCTTTCTTCTGTGTCTTCAAAAATATCTCCTATGTTAAAAATTTGATATTTTCCTTTAAGGCATAGTTATGTGCTGCACCAGTTTCTTGATGAAACAGCACTTTTGTCACCTCTCTCAATTGTGGCTGGGGCAGGATGGAAGATAATGAGTACAGCTTTTAGTGCCTTTACCAGCACAGTTTTTACCACACTCTGCAACTTCACTGAGGTCACTGACGAGACATCAGGAAGTAACTGAGGCTGGCTTGTTTTCATCAAGAAACACTGACAATGCTGAGCTTCCCTCATAACCATGTGCAGTTGTTACACATCCGTTTGGGTATACTCTATACTAATACACAGGCTATAATCTGTAAAGTCTTGAGCCATAAAGTTGGTGCCAGCTAGTACATTTTGAACAATGAAGAGGGCTGTTTACCCCTAACTTTATTCTTAATGCTAAGCTAGGCTAATTGCTAGCTTTGTTCCTAATACAAAGAAAAGAGACAGATTTCCAGTCTCTCATCTTACTCTTGGACACACAGCAAAACCACTAATTTTCCAAAACATTTAACTGTTCTCTGAATACCTTACAAAAATTAAATTAAGCATTTTGTCAGACAGGACTGCTGCAACTCCAGAAAAACTGAACTCAAGTGAGTTTGGAGGGTTGTATAAACCATTTTAAAAGGAAATGTAAATCATATTTTGTGGTGTAAGCCTCAATGATAATGTGGGGTCCTCAGAGTTGGCAAAACTTTTACTTCCTGTAGGACTGGCACCTTCAGAACACAGAAAAAAAGACAATATGCAAAAACAGCCCATACAGAAGATCCACACCATTGCATTTGATAAGCTGGAATCTATTATCAGCTCAGGTCTGAACGGAATATTTTTTAGAGAGCTTTGAATAAAAGCAGCTGTTTGTTTGAGATACAAACAGCTGCAGATGATATTCAAACTCTCTGTGGTTCTTTATCAGACACATCATTACTGCTGCTGTCAAAGTCAATAAAGTTGTAATGACTGAGAGGAGACCCACTTAATGCTTTTTCTTCTGTTGAAGCTATGATACAAATACCTAAATGGGACCACCTTTCTAATTACAGTGGCTTCTACACCTAAACTAGAAGTAATCTATTTTTTTTAATTTTATTTTATTTACAAAAACAATACTCATCTATTCACAGAATGATTAAAGGTTTAAGTCAGTTTGGCTTAAGTGCACACACAGCTCACAGTAGCAGGAGTAGCACATTGATTTAATATGGTGCCACTTATTGTAGAGTGTTTTGTGTCTGTTCATACTATCAATTAAACAGCTTAATGGACCTGTTAGCTTTCATCTCTATATATTTCATTACTATTTACAGTTTTACAGTCACAAGAGATTTCAGCCTAAGCATCACATAAACTTTGACAGGTAGAAACGGGCAATAGATGCCAAACTACAGTAGTTTTGTGGATTTATCTGCACCATCAGTATACTCTCTAGTCTATTACTCCTGAGGGCTGTGAAAGGAGTACTGGCTACACTCCAAGCCCCAAAACCCGATCACCTCTGCATGCTTTCTGTTTTTTTCTGAACCTTACAAGGCCCAAAACAGGTTGGCTCATGGTACACCACATGAATTTAAAGATATGACTTGCCTACAGGTACACACTGGGATAGACAGGGGCTCCCTGTTTGAGAAAATCCCAGTTGACAGAAGAACCCACACACACAGGGCACAAAGCACGAGGTGAAGACGTGATGCATGGTGATATCACAGGGTGCTGAGCCGAAGTGACTTGGTTTCAATGGACAGCTGTGAGACGAGGTGAGCTCTTGGTGTGACAAAGACAGTGTTTGGACACAGAGTTCTCAGTCAGCAGTGGCAACCCTTCTCGGCGGTTGCGGTAGCTAGTTCTTCTTCGTCCTCAGCTGGGTAGAGGACCTTGGCGGTGAGGCCACTCTTCACCCCATCCCAGCCGTCACGGGTGACAATCTCCCCCATCTTCATCAGCTCGTAGATGTCTCTGGTCAGCAGCTCGAAGGCCCGGTCCACATTGCTGTTGCACTTGGCAGATGTCTCCACATAGCGGATGCCCAGCTCAGCTGCCAGCTGCTCCGCTTCATCCCGACTCACCTTGCGGTCCTTGTTCAGGTCGCTCTTGTGACCAATGAGGATGTAAACCATGTGGTGTGGCAGGATGTGCTCACTCACCTCCTTGTGCCACTCCCTCACATGGTCAAAGGTCTTACGATTGGTGAGATCAAAGACTAACAGCCCACCCACAGAGTTACGGTAGTATGATGTTGTGATGGACCTGGAAGGTAGACAAATTAATGACATGTCAGTATTTCAAGGCAAAATAATTTTAAAGAAGCATATCTAAACAACTTAAACAGACCTATACCTGCTAACAAAGGCTTAATAGTAGCTTAGAGATAAGTAAAGTAAAGTCAAGTTTCAAAATAGCAGTCAAGTCCATGTTAATTCTCAAATTTTCCTTTTTTTGTGACTTTAGACTGTTTCAGGTCTACAGTTCTGACAGATCCAGATTCTCCTTCACTATGCCTGCATCATCTAGAACTTACTCAAAATCAAACACACTGCATGGATAATTACAACTCTCCACTGCTTTTCAATGTTTTTTTTTTTCATTTGAATGTTAATGTTGCAAGGTAAATCCATTTTCTGTGCAATACCCATTGTATGTTTTCTAACTATATATTATTGCCTTTGAACACTCACCATGTAAAACAAGACTCCCCTAAAACCAAGTCGTGCTCCAATGCTAGTAAAAATCACGTTTGCTGTATATCAGTATTTACAGGCAGTTATGCATTGTGTGTGCACAATATAGATTTAAAATAGTGAAGGTATTTAATCTAGATTCTGACACAGGGTACCTCTACAAGACAGGACATCAAGATGTGGTAAAAATCAACCAAATTACTACAAACCAGACAGTAAACATGGGATCTTTAGGGGTCCCCAAAGGTCTTGAGAACTGGAATTGTTGCCCAACTTGGCTTAGCCTTATAGTTGAGCATCACTGACCAAAAGTCAAATGTCTGTTTTTTCAGGCTGAATGGCAATACTTAATGCATATCTAAGTGTTGTCTACCAAATAGACAGAATGTTCAGTTCTAAGTCAAAGGCCCATTTAAGATGCCCAGCCCTGCAAGACCCAGTTAAACACATGCATACACGGATCCAATGTATCCAAAGTCAAAAAAAAAGCTGACTGATTCGGAGACACGTCTCATATTAAGTTAAAACAGAAGTGAAAGGCTTAGTGTGGTGAAGCCTAGTGGAAAACACCCTCTGAAGCCTGGGCTTCAAAAAGGAAAGCAGATCTAAGAGTGGAGCTGCCTCTCCAGACAGAAAAGTGCTTTAAAGGAAATTATCCATGACAGCAGAGACACATGAAACAGAACAAGCAACAGGGTTGAGCAAATGAAGAAAACTAGATTTTGATCTACAATTTTCATCCTTGCGTTACCCTGGAGACTGTGCAGTATCTTGAGGAAATCAAACTGGGGCCTATATATGACGAGGCTGCCCATCATCCGTAAAGAAATGCAATGATGCAATTTAATTTTAACTATAGGGCAGTTATTACAACGAGGCCTACATAATCGTCTCTTGACCCTGTTCTCCAGTATCAACAGTCACCTCATTACAACACAGGGAGGGAGTATATGGCCTTCATTTAAATTAAAACGCTTCATTCTATGATAGCAGTCAAACAAGAGAGCAAACCAAGGCCTGTAGCCTATATTATTTAACGACGATCCGGTGAAATTGTGAACGGCTGTATTCAATTCAGCTACACTTTAATAAACGACATCTTTTTTGATCTTCTTACCTGAATCGTTCCTGACCAGCCGTGTCCCAGAGCTGAAGCTTTATTTTCACCCCGGGTTCGATATCAAGCGAGCGAGCATAAAAATCTACACCGACCGTCGGATCCGCCACATCGCTGTAAATACCGTCCGTGAAACGTTTCAACAACGACGACTTCCCTACTGTCGAATCTCCAAGTAAAATAATTCTAAACTGATATTGCCACAAAATATCCATTGCATGACTAGAGAGGGTATATCAGCGGAGAGTGTGTGTGTGAAACAAAGCCCTGCGCGCGGCGTGTTGACATGAAGCCCCGGCTGCTGCTGCTGCTGCTGCTGCCTTCTGCTCAGGAAAAGAGCACAGAGCGACCGCAGCAATCATGTGATAGATTTACCTATGCCTTACTACACAGCATATTACAACTATAAACCCGCTGTAGCCCTGACTGGAATGTTGTATGCTATAAGAGTAAGCTGTAGAGGGATTTTCAGCCGTAAGAAAACACAATTCACATCAGTACATAAGCTCTAAGTTAGCCATTAAGCAGGAATTTCAGCGTTGACTGAGGAGGAATACTTGCAAAGAGTACCATGTAAACAGACTGTATAGTCGACACTTTGGAAAATTCCAGCAGATTGTTTCTTTAATAGCCATGTAAGAGCAGAGCTACTGTGTAATTGGAGTATGAGTCAGATTCATGAAACTGAACTGTTCTCTTAAAACCATGGTTGTCAAATCAGTGGCTGGAAGTAGGTTGCTGTCCGTGGTTCTGAAGTAGGTTAGAGCTATGGCCGAACTGTGCGGTATATTTTCAATAAAAACACAATATATAAAAATTTTACTTTTCTTTGTGAGAAATATGTTTCTACGGAAACATCGAAAACTCTGAGTCGATATTCATGAGTCTAGGGGCAATAAACCACAGAACAGGGCTCAAAACAGTTTGTAAAAATACATATCCCGTCATGCAGTGGATCCATGTGAGCTATGTGAACCAATGAGCAGGCTTCTGCTCAGAGCAAGAGTATATAACAGCATGAGACTCTTTTCGGGTCTCTTTCCCTCTGCAAGTCTCTCTCAAGGAGGAAGTTGACCGAGCTTCACAATCAGTAAGGCCACAACCAGGATTTGCTTTCTTTTTCTTTCTTTTGGTTGTATTAAGTGAATCGCTTTGCATTTAGCGTATGCATTCATGTACTATTTTAGAGTGGAACTATTGTTTAATATGATTGCTAAGTTATAAGCTAGCAGGACTTCACGACATGCCTTATACCCGTTAAATTTGGTGCATAGACATTTGCCGCCGTGTGTAGTTGGGCGCACCCAAGTAACGCTCCATAAAACATAAAAACGCATTGTTATATTTGTACGATAACCCACATTGCTCTGGCTTGTTTTAAAAGAAATTTTGTGCTTAGTATGGGCAAGTGGCTAACTCAAGGCTTCCAGCTAAGTGTTAGCTTAACGCTAACGCATGCGAATCACGTGGCCACGGCGGGGTCCTTGGCTACACTTCAGGAAAACTCTTGTTTCTTCTAAGATAACAGATTTAGAATTATTTGTAGTTGGGCACGAATCTTGGTTTGATCTGTTCAGCAATTACACCACATTTCCCTGACAATATAGATGATAGTTAAGAGTTGGCTAGCTGGGAGCAGACATTGAGACAACACCCTGGAGATTTCAAAATTTGTACCACACCACACAGTTTACACCCACAGTGACAGTAACAACGTATCGTAACCCACAGAACAAACTGTAGGTAATGGTTTCTGGTTACTTTTTTATGCCTCTTAACTCATCTTTGAAAGACGTTTAAACGCTTCCTTTTTAGTTTTTTTTTTTTATTATTATTATTCCTTTAACATACTTCATGTGGACATCTTTTCAGGCTCTTTTGGCAATGTGTGCTCTTCCCATCCTCTCTGACCATGGAGTTCCGCACAGAATACAGGCAAGTTTATTTATTTTTCCTCTCATTAGACTTAAATTTGTATATATAACAGGCTCCTATCGAAGCCGTTCATGCTCTGATGTAGCAGTGAACGGTCAACAGGAAGCCGATATGAAGACTTTCACCGACGGTCGCTGTTCAGTTTGAAAATAACTGCTCCAGCAACATTTAGGGGAAGGACATTTGAACTTAAACCTAAGAGTTGTTGACTGATCAAGTGAATCTCTTAACATTATACTCCATCTTTTTACAGGTGTCCTCAGGTGTGGGGTAACATGGTTCAAGGGGCGACAGAGGACAATGATCACATCACATTCAGGTACATTTCCAGGGCCACATTCAATACAAACAGTTCTGGCTATGATGACAAACTTGCCCTCACTGAGATTAGTCTTGATTGAGACATTTAGTGTACCTGAGCCACAATGCAAAAATCAAGGGAGCAGGTTCAAATTGGAGTACAGCAACTGATAAATTGCTCTATTTTTAGATGACCCCCATGGATGACCCTCAATGTGACTGGATGAGATGATCGCATTGAGGTAGGGTTGTTTTTTTTATTTTTTGCTCATTTTAATTTTTAGCATGCTATCCTAAGGACCAGAGCTTGGTAGTAGCTTTAGGTTCTCCAAGTGCATGCAAGATAATAGGGTGGTCTTTGACTGTTGTGGCCCCTTGTGCCATCAGCAGCCACTCAACTGTCCTACAGTTGCCTTGTTTTGATGGTCCAGTCAAAAATTGAAGCCACCGATGTCTTAATGATTGTACTCTTTTCTCCTGTAGGCAACCATCTCATCATGATCTCTCATTGTGACATTAATATCCTTGGGTTGCATGAGCTCATCCCTTCATGGTTGGAGGTGCGTAAAGTCAGTAATGCAGCACAAATTGCCATTTTGATCCATGATGACCACATAAATACAATGAGGACTGTTGGATGAAGCTTGCGGATATGGGACTGAGATCATTCTTGGAGTAATGTGAAGAGATATTCAAGTTGTTTATGTTGTACTCATTTTATTTTTTAATTTCAGGTCCAGTTGTATGAGTTGAAAGCAGCCAAGCTAGAAGAGTGTTGGGATGCAAGTCCATTTGGGTTCATGGCTGTACAGCATCCACAAGGAAGTGGCAACATTCGTACATTTCAGATAAATTTCACTTTAAGGGCCCAGTTACCCAATACTGTGCTGAAGCTGGACTGCCCCTGTCCCCTGCTGGCCTGCACTCACACTGCTCCAGGGCCAACCAGGCCTGGGCAAGGTTACCTCTTATACATACACCATCACTTCCCTTTTTATAGGATGTAACAGTTAGAGGCAGAATAATGAACCTGTGCAACTGATGAATTTAACCTTAATGCATAGTTTGCACTCTGTTCCAGATGAGCATTGTATGCTTTTAAGGTATTAAGTTTTTCATGCAACGATTGTGTCAAGATGAAAGCAAATATGTAAGAATCTTGATGGAAACATTTACTTTGTATCAATAAAATGCACAAAACTATTCTGTTTTATCTGTTTTTATTCCATTCACATCAAAGGAATATTCAGGAACATGATATACGCTGAAAATGATTGTAGCAGTACATATTTACAGTAAGGCCACAATGTAGAGTAGCAATCTCCACCACCAAGAGGCTGTCAGTCATCAGTTCCAGAACCTCTATGTAGGCAAACAGTTACAGAAAAGCAGTTCATTCTGAGACAGACCTGCCAAGGCTTCTTCCATAGAAGCTTGTGGTCAAAACTTTAATAGTCCATAGTCTTGCACTCCATAGTCAGCACTATGTGCACCTCTGTAGAGTGAAAAGGATTAAATTAGAGTTGATTTCTGGTCATACATTGGCAAACAAATACTCTATAGATGTTTTTGTACCTCAAGGTCACTCGTTTGAGATGGAAGGTAATTTCAGTTCTGAAATCTCAGAGTCTGGGGTGCTGCTGCCACTCCGGTCACTATATGTATCTCTGTGACAAAGACACAAATCAATAAATTTGAAAACTGAGCCAGTATGCTGCAAGAAGAACCTATAAAGTCATGCTGCTTGTTTACCGTGGAGACAGTCGGCAGCCCTTCTGTAAGTAGCTCTGGAGCTTCCCAGCAGCAGCCAATAACAAACCAAGATAGGGAGGTGATGGCTTGATGGGTCGAGAGGTGAACTCAGGATGGTACTGCACTCCAACAAAGTACGGATGATCTAGTGGAAAGAAGTATATAGGGAAAATGTTTACCTCTAAAAACCATTAAACTTAAATATTACCTGCAAGACAAAGTGATTTACTGTCCTTACCATCCAGCTCAATAACCTCCATTCTTTCCCCTTCAACGTCTTGACCTACAAAGCGGAAGCCCTTCTCCTCAAAGTGACTCTTGAGATCAGGATTAACCTGTATGAGGAAAACATCCAAATTTAAAACTTACACACCCCACTGTCAACCATGTGTTTTAATGCCGATGATGAGCTTAGAGGTCATCATACCTCAAAGCGATGTCGGTGCCTTTCATCAACATACTCCGCATCTCCATACAGTTTGCCTGGAACACAGAATAGCTGTCAGCACGCGGCAGATAAAACACGTCGATATAGAGCTAAAAGTGACTCAAGTTTTTCTTACGCAATATACTGTTGTTGGTCTTGAAGATAGTTCGTCTCTTCCCTAGCCTCATGGTTCCACCCATCTGCCCAGGGTTGTGTTCTGGCATGTCTATTACCTGCCGAGGGGAACCAGGTGAATCCATAACTCATTGCACTTCTCATATGGAGTTAAAACTAGATCAGTTCTGAATTCAAAAACAAACTTACCACAGGATGCTTTGATTCTGGGTCAAATTCAGTTGAGTTGGCATCTAAGTGCAAAACAAGTAAAGGCATGCAATCGGTTAGTATGACATCAGTAAGAACTTTTGGAAGGCAAACAGATATACTTTACCAATATGGGTGTCTTACAAGTAACTTGGTGACAATAAAGGACTGTCAGTCACATAGAAGGCAGAACAAATCTAGTATGATGCAGTGTTGACACTAACAAATGTTTCATCTCTCAAGGGAGAAGTTTTTTTATGGACACTTACAGTGTCACATATGTCAGTGTATTGTATATTATTCTGTGTCACATGGGCCAGAACCAATCACTGATTAAATGTATTTTGTTAGCTAACAGTGGCATAATAAAACATATTTAAAATGCTTATGAAATAATTGCATTTATTTTGCTTAATTTGAAGAAATGGCTGAAATCAAAACTGCAAAGTTAGTACAGTAAAACTGTACAAAACAGTTAAAGAAAAACACTAAAAAGGACACAATTTTAAAAAATTCCAGTTGCACTCTCATTTGTCTTGGTTTTTGAACGATGGCTTTTGTACCCAGAAGTAAACCAGTAGACCTTTTAATTGGATCGTTGGGTCAAACTACTTTCCCAGGGTCAAAAATTAACCTCCACAATCTGCGAGAACTGTTGCAAAATTGTCATATCAAGCCAATGAACAGATTTAAAGGATTCCACAGTGTAAGTCAATATATTCTACAAAAGTGACATCCGTTTAAAAAAACAGTACTTAATGCTGAGTGGTTGAGTTCAGTGTAGGTCTGACAATCAACCCTCTGATCCCAGGCACTGCTTGAACACAGAGGTAAATACAGAGTAGTGCCCTGTCTGTCAACTGAATCAGTAATAGGAAAATGAGGACACTGGCGCTACAACTGTAGCTGCATAAAATGATAACTCAGTTGACTTGTTGGCTATCAGCTACTACATATTCTTTAATGTGTGAGTACAAAACACCGCACCAGTTCAGTTTGGCTATGTGAGAGAATTATTACCTTTCCATCCCAGAGAGTTTCTGGCAAATTCACAAACAGCCAACTGCATCCCAAGACACACACCTGCACAGAAATACATATCAGTCGAGAAGTGCAAGTCAGAAAAAAATGATCAAGGGATTAAATATATTAGACAATGATGACTACAGTGAGATCACGGATATCCTGACAGCCATTCTGTACCTAGGAAAGGTTTTTTCTGGTTCCTGGCCCAGTTGATGGCGTGGATCTTTCCTTCGGTCCCTCTGACACCGAAACCACCTGGAACCAGGATACCACTGAGGACAGAGGGGAAAAGAGTTGAAAAAATTGCAAGTTTAATCCTCACATTGTATCACTTACAAAAAATGTTGCTTCAGCACATACTCAGCACTGCAGAGTTTCTGCCATGCCTCGTGATATTTCACCGGTTCCTCCTGCAGAGTACTTGGCTCCAAGTATGCAGAGTCTATATACTGAAGAGAGGAAATATTTAAAACTTTAGGTGGTGTGTTAAGAGTTTAAGACACAGATAAAGATCTACTTTCCATCTCAAAGTTTCTGCTTCTTATTTTAAAAAAGACATGCAGCCACTATGTTACACAACGAATAATTTAAAAGACTCTTTTGTCAAGATGATACACAATTTATTAGCTTGTAAAACAAGTTCAAATATGCTAGTAATTGGGACTTCAGGGGCTGTGCTGTTAGTTTAGTTGCAGGAAAAGTTACAACTTATCATTCTTATTGGTGACCTAAAGTCAATCCCATCGGAGCTTTGATCATCTCTAACCTACGTGGGTCTAATCAACCACACAAATAAGAACATCTGTTTGAGTATCAGGGCTTCCAATTTTAACTGCACAATTTCATGTGTATTCATAATTAGATAATTTATAAGATGATATTTATTTATATGAAAATTATTTCCTTTGAATTGTTGTGGAGTAAAAATTGAGAGCAGCATATATTGAAAATCCATCAGTACAGTCTGAGTTGAGTCACTCCGGGGAGCATCTTCACAACCCAGTTTAAATTAAGTGCTTCATTCTACAGGTTAGATTCTCTGCCCGAGCCTGGCCAGGACACGTTTTCCTTCCTAATTTATGCATTCTTGTGCTACAGAGGGTTGCACAACAAAAATCAAAGTTTGAAGTCCTTCATGCAATAGAGAAAAATAAAAAAAATAAGAGTACTATATACAGTGATATATATATATATACATATGTACCAACCTTAACCTCCAACTTATGGCTGATAGCTAGGGCTGAGTGTTCCAGTGCCTTGATGACAGAAGCATAGGAGTCGGAAAACTTGGTGTACTTCCCAACCAGAGCAATAGAACACTGCTCTAGGAGTCTGTCTGACCTGTGAAGGCAGCATGTAGATTGGGGTAAGATTTATTGAATTTTAAGCAGATGTTTTACTCCTTAACCAATGACTAAGGACTCACCTGTCAGACATCTCCTTCCATTTAGTGAGCATTTTCCTTGGACGAGTCTCTATGGGCATGTTCAGTCTCTTGCTCAGGTAGCCCACCACGCCCTGATTCTCCAGCAGTAACGGTACTCTATAGATGGATGACACATCGTGCACGCAGATGACCTGGGATGAGACGGCATCATGAGCTCAGAGTAACTCAAGAGAGTCGAGGCTCTGCCTCTCTCATCAAAGATGAAAAGACAAATGGGCTTCAGTCTGAATGACATACCTGCTCAGGTTCCACATGGCAGAACATTGAGATCTTTTCTTTGACAGAGTTCTCCAGAGCAGTGGAACAGCGACACATGATCTGTCCGCAAAGATGGGACAAAAGTTCAATGTTAGCTGAGAGTAAAACAAGTCACAAAACAACAACAACATCAAAAAAACAAACCAAAACAAAAATGAAAAACGAAAAAAGTCTGACAGCAACCAGAGAAATTTTCTATTATTATCCAAGGGATACTCTTTTTTTTTTTTTTCACTCTATTATACCTTATATACACAAACTCTGGCATGAATTAAAAGTAGAAAACCACAAGTTACTCTACAAAAACAAAGAATTTAAATTAAAAAAAGGAAATAATGCATAGTTGTGGCAGCCCTAATGAGTGGTTTTGTTGTAAGCTAATTTTAAAACCTATGGTGTCACATTACAATATAGTGTAATAATTATGTTATTATAATTATATTTATGATATACTTTTTTTCAAACTTCCCAGCATTATCTCTTTAAAAAGAGTAAAAGTAAAAAGTATTTACACATGGGTTACACTGGATGACACTGCACAATGGATCAACGCACCCGATCCAATAAGTGTGAGTTTCCCATGAAACTTACTGATGATAGGGTCAGAATATCTGAGTTACAGGTTGAAGGTGGTTGTTTATGGCTCACTTTAGTGCCATTAATACCAAAAAGGTACATTTAAATGCCATTTGGCACCTATACAGCGTGTCATTGTCAATATCATTCAGTGTCACTTGGACCTTGCCACCTCAAAATGTTACTATAATTTGGTTAATCGTGGGCCAAAATCCTAGAGAGCATTACCCTCCATCATGATTTCAGGTTGTTTTGCAAGTGAGCATGCACGAGCACACACACAAACACACAGAGAGACACACAGAAAAACCAGGCAATGATAGAAGAATGTGTGTGTATAACAGGTCACTCACCAGGTCAGGGGACAGACCCAGTCCTCTGAGTTCTCTGACACTGTTCTGGGTTGGTTTGGTCTTTTGTTCTCCCGTTGCGCTGGGCTGGGCAGAACAATGGAGATATTACACATACTAAACTGACTGTAAAGTACTTATGTGGACCTATATAACTGCATCTCTGTGCATTTGCAACATCTTACATAACACAATAGACAAACAGGCAAAATATGGGAAACACACTGAACATGCAGTCCTGTTTCCCTGAGAATCAAAGATGACTGAGTAATTTTTTAGAGGCTGATTCTGTATTGTAAATTTGTTGATTGAACAAGGAGAACTGAATTATTACTGTAAACCTTTGAACTTGTATGTGGACGGACTCTAACTTGGTCAAGTTATTGGCCTCCCTATTTTAAGGCAAGGTATTTTGATTTATCTTTCAGTATGTGTCATGATAAATTTAAATTGGATTTGGTTAGTTACACCTTTTCACACTAACAAGCTCTATTCTATGGCTGCACACAAAGCAAAGGTTATATCTGATATGTTCTTACACCCACAGTAACGTGACATGGTCAACAAAGGCATTCCTGAAACGTCTACATTTTTTCACAAACCTGTCCAGTAGCATTTTCACTGGGGCTGAAACGATTACTTGCTTAAATCAAGTAATTTGATTATTCAAAATTCCTTGCCTATTGATTGCTGAATAAATTAGCTTATTTGCTTATTAATACTCGAATCACGTATATGTGTTGTGACTTTTGCATCCGTGTTTGTGCCTTTAGGTTTGTGTTTTCCCTTTTGCAAAGAGTTTTGGATATGTAGTCTGTCCGATATGTCATGGCCACTGTATTTAGACACTTTTTTCAGTGCTTCAAGTTCTGATCATCATTCAAGTGTTTGTCATGCAAGAGAGACAATAAAAACAAACACAATGGTTGGTTATCATTTTGACATTAAAGGTGGCTTGATTGATTCATGACGTCAATTTATGCACTCAGTAACATGGAAGGAAAACATTTCACCTTAAAATTTCTAGCAGCTGTATAATAGCAGCCATAGACTGTAAAATAGCAGCACAGTGAATTTTTTTCATCTTTTAAGCAAATGTATCAAAGATGAAAAGGCAGCAGAGCCTTTTCAAACTGTTTTAAAGGTTCACTTGCATGTAATCATGCGTATGTGCACATGTGCACTGGTAGATTACTCAATTGCTAAAATAATCCATAGTTGCAGCCCTAATTCTTTCCTTTTTGTAAATATTAACATTTATCACCAACTTATTACATCCCTGACACTCCTCACACTGGCTAGTCAGTCTTTATTCTAACACAAGGCCCTGTGGAGCTCACAAGCAAACGTGTGCTGGTTTACATGTGCGTGTAACTGCCTCCTGCTCCCTCACCAGTTTACAACAACTACACTGTCCTTACACAAACGCCGCACATCAACAAAAGTACAAAGATACTCCTGAATATCACTTCAGGAAATATGTACATATCTGAGCTATCGTCTTATAGTAGGAAATGAGCCAAAAATAGCCAGGCAGCTTATTAATGGATACAGTTTGGAGGAAAATAAATTGTGACTGACAGCTGATACAAGGATCACATGATGTCTAGGCAGAAGTCAGTGTCTTCACAACCTTGTGCTTTTTTTCAGAGCAGGGAAATAATCAACTGCACACCAGTGATGTTTCTGATACCAAACATTTCTGAAATCACAAACCTAAGTTTAATTGCTCCTACAGCACTGCATAAAGACAATACTGACAAAATCTTTTGAAAAACTTCTCACAACAGGTAAATTTCAAAATAAGGGACTTTTTTTTAGTTGGCTGTCTGGCTAACATTACAGAAATAAACATTCCCCCCCGAAGGAATTTCTCTTGTCACCTCTTCTTCTGCCACTATACTTCTTTGAACTTAAGTAGAGCAAAGTTGATGGCTGGGTCACACAGTCCCTTTGTTTTAATCAATGTTGTGTCTTACAGATATTTGTGCAAACTCTCCCCATCTGCCCTCACCATAGCATCCAAGGTTGGGTTCTCAGCTTTTCCTGATAGCAAGGTGGCAAGAGGATAGCTCATGGCCCCAATAGACATTCACAGACAGACACTGACCTCTGGTATGAGATCCTATCACCTCCAATAGGATGAAGCTCTACGGAAGTTAGGTAGAAATGTTTATGTTCTCATACCCAGTAAAATCCTGAGAGTGTACAGCTTGGCTTTATATAGATACGTAGTTTAGGACTGATGACATGAAGGGACACAAAGGTTTAAATATACCTTAAACTCAGGACAGCCTCAGACTGGTGGTGGCAATAGCCATGATCACTTTTTGATGTTGCTAGTACTGATCTCCTCGACAGAGTTCTGCGATAAATTCCTCTGCATAAGACATCTACCGTTTCATGACCTCCTCAATTCCTCCAGCTCATCTTTGACCAAATTTTTCCTTCACGCCCTCTATAGAAGGTTCTGTTAAAGGCAGAGTCGGTAGAATTCTTCTAGAAAGAAAAGTAATCTGGCTCAGTCATCACATATAAGCCCATATACATGTGTGGTTGTGATTCTGTCTACAGAGCCCCCTGCACTCTGCCTGTATATTGATGTTTTGTTTTAGTCGGGACATTTCTGGCCAGAGAGTGGGTGCTTTCCCCCAAGCCAATGACAATGCTCAAGAGAGGTTGGGAGTGGATAAAACATAGTGACTAGATGCCATTCAGACTGGAGAAAGTTCATGCTACACGTTTCTGCATCTAGTCACAGGACTGTAAATGACATTAAGTAGTTATATAGCTGACGATAGCTAACATAACTATTGTACAGCTCCTGAGTCGCTGCTGGGGTTTCCGTGAGGACAAACTTCCTCACCGCCAAACATTAATAACATTCAGTGACACCACTGAAAATCCCTTCGGTACACTGGCTTTCTGCATGAAAAAACACTCACTAGCTATTGAGCATAGTGTTAAATTACTGCTAATGCAAACGGAACATTTCCAGCAGCTGCAGCTTCATATTAAAAGTATTTACCTGACAGAACGAGAGTGAACTTTTATTTTTAAGGCGGCTAGTCACAGGTTAGTCAGTTAGCCAAGCTAGCTTAACGCTATCAACCACCAAAAACGTGTGCTACATATATAGATATTCTATAATAAACAAATTTTCTATATTGTTCATAGAAATCTTATATTTCACATATGAAAATCCTGTTTGAAAATTTAAATTAAGGATTTGTTTTCTAAGGGATGTTTTAAAATGCACATTTCTTTTTACTGTTTCCTACCTCCTGACAATGAGACATCATGCAGTGATGGAGGCTGAATGAGAGCATGTGTATTCTTACAGTTTGTTGCTCTCTAAGATCAGCGGACACATCAGCCCTTAGATAAAAGCAGTGAGATCTTAAGGTGTTGCACTCTTACCTGTGGTATCAGACTGACGTGAATGTTACAGAAGTTCTCTCTCTTCACTTTAAACTGGAACTGCCTGAAGGCCTCAATGAAAGGCATACTCTCTATGTCCCCAACAGTGCCTCCTAACTGCAAAATACAGTCATAAACATTACATAACACTACATGACAATCATGGAGGCCTCTGCAGGGCCTTGATGCAAAATAGAACAAAATGTAAGCCACTGGGTGACGTAAACTATGATATGATAACACAAACTGCTCAACTTACCTCTATTACACAAACTTGAGGCTCTACATCATCATCAACGGGTACTTTAGCCTGTTTAACAACCCACTCCTGGATGGCATCTGTGATGTGTGGCACCACTTGAAAAGAGAGAAAAACACCAAATCAGTCTAACCACTTTAACACGGCACTCTGCTCCAAACATAAACAGTGGATATTTACCCTGCACAGTCTTGCCCAGGTAGTCTCCTCTCCTCTCTTTGTTGATGACTGACTGATAGATTTTGCCAGTGGTTAGGTTGTTGTCTCTGGTCAATCGGATGTCAAGGAAACGTTCATAGTTACCCAGATCCAAGTCCACCTCGCCCCCATCATCAAGCACAAACACCTCTCCTGAACAGAGTGAGCATATCAAGCAGGTAACATTGTATGTGGTTGTTTAATTAAGTGTTAAATGAGAACTATTATTTCCTTTGACATACCATGCTCATAGGGTGAAAATGTGCCTGCATCTATGTTGATGTAAGGGTCAATCTTGATGGCAGTTACGTGCAGGCCACATGACTTGAGGATTGTGCCCACACTGCTCGCAATGATGCCTTTACCAATGCCTGAGATGACTCCTCCGGTAACCAGGATGTATTTCATCATAGTGCTCTGATATCTAGAAAAGGATGATTGATTAGGATAAGGATGATCATGCAAAACTATTCATTTAGAGGAGATCCGTCATTAACATTGCACTGTGCCTTGTGAGACATCTCGAAGAAATACGTAGGGGTTAAAGGTAAAAAGGAACCTTGCAATACAACACCGCAACAAACCACACTGAGAAATAGCAGAAAGTAAGGTTATTTTATTATGAACATTTTTTTATATTAAGATATGCATTTGTTTTATAGGCCTATTGTACTGTATCACATTTTATTGTAAAGCTTTGGTTTAGAAAATATTTAGAGAAAATGCATTTTTCTTGAAACATAAAACTTGTTTCCCCGCATTTCTTCGGACTCTTAAATTATAATCTAGATGTTAGACATAAATATTCTGACTATTCATACTGCATGAGGGTAGTGAACATTTTTGCAAAACACAACTTTGCTATTTAACTAGCTGAAACCATGGCTAAACCTCCCTTTCCGGTTCTCCAACGTGGTCGTATGTAAGGTTACGTAACTACTGTGGAGCAAAGAAAGAAAGAAAGAAAAAAAATACTACAATTACAGACAATCGCAGATAACTAAATCCCACAAGTATAGTGCGCGGGTGAATATTTGGTTTTCCATCCTTCCCACAACACAACTGCTTGTCCATATTAAGCATGGCAGCTTTGGAGCGCGTGATTAGACACACCGTGCAGGTCGAGCGGGCGGTAAATTTACCATTACTACATAATAATGGACTACAAATGAGCGAACCGCCCGTCTCTGTCACCACTGTCCACAAAGTTAACGATGCCAAAGTATTACCGCCAGCGCAACTAGCTTCTGGCTAAAGAGGAAATATCAGTCTAAGATAACTAAAATCAGACACACAAAACCAATGGCTCCGTTGCTCTTTACAATGGAAAACGACCAAATTAAATGTCTACCGAACAAACCTAGCCCTACGACCGATTTTAATAACTTACCGTCTTTAGATACGAAGGATAGCTAACATGCTCTATTTTCTAATAGCACCACGTTTACCAAAATACATGAGACCTACATATCCGACTTTACATTCAAAATAAAAGCCAATGTAGCCATATATTAGCTTTTGTTCAGAAGGCATGGCAGCAAAACAGCGAAAAAGTAAAATATTACTACATGCGTCTTTTGTAAGCCATGACGGTTGATATAATCAACCATTTATACACTGATACATTCTAGCATTGTTCGTCGTACAGATTTTTAATTTGTCTTTTTCAACCGGAAGTCCAAATTAGCTATTGTGTTTCAGATTGTAACTTAACAGTACTTTTTAGCTAGCCATCAGCCTCTGTTACAAGCATCAAATTTCAACTTACCAAATATCCTTCAGCCAGAGCGACCCCTCAAAACTAATCGTCGTCGATGAAAACAGTTCACAAGCCCCTTTGCTCAAAGACGATTTTAGAACCAAATAGCGACTTTTTTTCTTCTTTTTCTTATGCTTTCTCATAGAACCATCAATACCCTGATTCGCTAAACACGTGTATGCAGCACGATCTAGGACTGCGGTGCATCATTCATTCACATACACAACGTTTTGCTTCATTTAGGTACGCCTCGTAATCTTCAGCATTTTGCCTGGGAACGTTGCACTCATCTCGCAAAACGTCACTTGAAGTATGGACATGTATTAGTTAACAAGACAACACATTACGTATTAAGGACGTATCTGATTATTCACCCACTTTAGTTCGTCTCGTTTTCCAGAAATGACAACGTTTTAGACCATCGCAACCCACTGGTGATAAAATGACCTTCATTATTATTCTTTCATTTTTGTTTTGTATTTGAAGATTCCCTACCCCGTGTCCGTTTTTTTAAAGTAGTATTTAACTTTTAAAAGTCTAAATTCAACTATAGGCTAAATAGTCACAGCTATGTTCCTTAAAAATCAGTAAACCTTATATTGAAACTACGATTTTGACCATGTTTGAAATATGAAAACAATATATTTATACTTTTAGCTAACCTGTTTATTTTAGTAGCAGAGCTTCAGCAAAAATTAACACAAACATGTAGGTCCGTTAGTTTAACAATAGGTAACTTGTATTAAGTACAACATTATTGGTTGCATACTACCATGTACAGCATATACACATCTGTCAAAAATGATTTCATAAAAGTAAATGTATTTTATGAATTCCTCTCAGATAATAATCACTAGCTGTTAACAGTTACACTGGATTTTTATTAAAAAATTTTTTATTAACAAATCATTTTTATTGTAAATACTGGTCATAGTCAAAATAACTTTTACTGCATACATATTGATTGTCATTTTTTAAAATCTGTAATAGTGCATCATATTTAATAAAGAAATTAAGCATTTTGCATGTAAAATCATCTGCAAAGTAAAAGTACAGCATTTGCCTTAAATTATTATGGTATAAAAGTATAAAGTAAGAAAAATGGATACAAGACAAGTTCTCATACATCAAAACTGCTCTCCACTGCAGTATGTCAAATGATGTACTTACTGGGAGTTAACTTACTACCACTACCAGAACTATCATGAATATCAGGAAAATTTCTTACACTTTCACTGGGACCTTTCCTCCCCATTTTGTCATGGGCACCTGAATGCAACGCAGTTAGAATCAGCAGGGGGAGCTCAAGTTTCATGTTTGGAGGCTCAGGTTGGTCAACAGAAGAAAAAAGTTGCATTTTCCTCATGTAGAAAGGCTTTAGCTAGCGAATAAATCGTACTAGATCACACTAAATTTTCATCAGCTGAGTGTCCTTGTGTTGTTCATTCCTTCTCTCCATGTGGCAAATGACACAAGTTTTGCTTTTCACCTGTGTGATTATTTAATTATTCACATTTTTTATTGAATGAATTTCTTGAATCCACAAAGAATAACCAGAATTCAATAACATTATTAAATGGAAATAATAAACTCAAATGCCACTTTAAAGTCATTTTGCCCTTAGATAAATTCAACATTGTATCAGAGTGGTTTCAGCAATGATATAATCTGCTACTCAGAAGCAACAAAGCAAGGCTGAATTGATCCTGTACCAGAAACACCTTAGCTGTCAGAGGCACAGTTTTCCTTTGGGATTACAACAAATAGGTTAATCTTTCTCTTCCAGACACAAAACAACACTTTCTGCTGCCCTGCTCCGTATAATAAATGGCCACAGTCCAAAGTGGTTAGTTACAGTGTACTGTGGAAAGGTCAATGGTCCTGTGATGTGAATCACAGTGTATTACCCTCATTGTGCCCAGCGAGATATAAAGTCCAGGCAGGGAGCATTGCGATCTCAATTTTGTCAAACTGTGACTCGTTCAAATGAAACAAGACGTCCACAGTGCCTACTGTTGTTTGGATTCTCTGCAACTGGGTTCAATGGGCTCACTGAGTGGGTGAGCTGCAAATTAAAATAACAAAATGATGGAGTTAGTGACTGATGGCTGACTCACAGACCAATGATTGCAGAGCTGACTGATGCTTCTATGTAACACCCAAATCTCTGCTTGTGAGCCTTTGCAGCCAGAAGGGAGGTTTAATAAGAGTTTTAATTCATTTTTGACCAGAGCTGTGATTGAATTAAACTCCCACAGAAGAGCTGAACTCTCTCCTCATCACAAGCCATTTCCTCCTATTAGAGATGTAACAGAAGCAGCAGGCAGGGAGATGGGTCGGTCTGAGATAAAACTGACTGTTCTTCCTTTATTTTATGGGAACATACTCTTACAGATTCGTGTGTCTCGTGATCTGTCAATGTTTTGACATGTCTGCACTGTGTCCTTTCGTATTTTTTTAATACATCATTAAACACTTAGCATTTTGGGATAAAAAGCTTGGCACAACTGAAACAAGGTCTGTGGTTTCATAATTTGTTTACGCCATTTAATGCATCAGTAAATACTTCAATTTTAATTTCTGAAGCTTTTCCATGTTTTTTTTTTTTAAAGGGCGATTTAAGAAGTGGCAAAAGGAGATTATGGAGGCTGTTTGGGATGTTTAACATCCTAATCCCAAACACAGTAACTAACAGCCTCATTGTCTTAATACCTGTAAGTATGTTAAATTTTTGCTCATCACAGAGCTTTTACGATAAAATCCATTTTAACTATCTTGAAGATAGATTTTCTGCATTGTTGTTGTATCATATGAGTTAGTTTTAACTTGGTGTCCCTATCGAACCGAGAACTAAATGCTTGAATATTCTGTCAGAATTCTGTCAGCGACTAATGATATTTTTCCATCACATGGTGGCAGTGTTGCCTCAACATACTGAGCCTGGCAAAAAAAAAAAAAAAAATTGCTTTTACAAATTTTCTATATGTTGTCTCCACTTCTGGGTTAATTCACATATACAAAACTTGAGATTTCACAGTATATGTATTTTAAAGGCTTCTTTCGACAGCCCTGGCTTTCAACCACAATTATAGCTGAGAGGTTAGTCAAATTAGTGATGATAAGGTAAATAAAGCAGTTTGCTTCTTAAAATTCCTTAAAGTTGTCTGGAAAATCTGCTCTATCAAGGAGGAGTCACCATACATTAAGCTGCTTCAGTAACTTTCTAGATATTATTTGCTATGTGAGTCAACTATGATAACACTGATTCTTTGACAGAGGGATATCTAGGTCTTCAAAGATTGTAAAAAATGTCTTGTCCTGCACTGTACCTGTCCTAATTTCTAGATCCTGCCAAAGAAAACGCAATAGAGCTAAATACTAGTAATAGCTAAATACAGGACATTGCTGTGAAACAGGCACTCATGTTGTTGGTCTTAGTTTTCAGGCTGAGATAACCATGCTTAAGCCAAGTTCAGATCAATTCCAAAATGAATTCAACATAATCTCAAAGAGGTGACATAATGAACCACATTTGTGTATTTGTGAAATATCTCAAAAAGTCACATAGACTTAGGTAAAGAGGTCCATGGTGCTGAGAGAATTCAGCTGCACTCACACTTGGCTATGTAATTTTGCAACGAAGGATTTTATTAATGTGGTTTGCTGAAGTGAAACTACATTATCTGAAAATTGAATTTTTGACAAGGTATCTTAGATTCTTGGCCGCCTGGTTTTTATGGTGTTGTTTCATGTTTGATATATTCATAAGGACAACCTACAACAAACCAAAAACAAAACAATACAAAAAGAAACACACAAAAAAACATGAAACATAAAAACAACTCAGATTCTCAAAAAGTTGAAATGCTGGGTGAAATGTAAATAAAAACAGAATGCAATCTTCAGCTGTGGTAACTTAGAAAAGATTTTATAAAGTGTTCCTAAGCCCATATAGTAAAATACTTAATACAATCACAGACCAAGTGGCAAACTTTGCCCCATCTCTGTTAGTGAACTGGGACAACAAACCCCCTTTCATACCCTGTCATGGTACTGTCACCTTTTAACAGTGAACTAGTTTATTTAACAGGTGTATTTTTAGCATACCACAACAGTCCCAGTCTGTTTAAAACGTGTTGCTGACATCAAATTCAAAATAGTATTTGTTTTAATTTGAATATACAGTATATATGCAATAAAGAGGAGCAAATGATTACATTGCTTTTCCATTTATGTTTTACATGTTCCAACCTTTTTTTGCATCAGGGTATAAAACTTAATTGTTGAAGTTGAAATGAAAAAGCAATTGATATGGGGATGCAGAACTTACTAAAATCAGGTTTTAGAAAACCCTTCAAGTGATATAAAGTGTCCTGTGAATGAAAATGAGATAAAAGGAAATGCATATTTTACATCAAACACACAAGAGGTCAAATGCACCTATAACTGCCAAACAAATAGTGTGTGAGTGATTCAAACCAATTTGCATGTATTTAAATCAGGTAATAAGCATAGATGTGATGAAAATTTGGCCCCTTTCTATGCAAAAGAGTCGCCGTGCAGAATAATATCCAGTGCTAATAGTCGCACACAGTTATAGTGAAAATCACAGTGTCTTCAGAGAGCTGGTGGCAAATGAAACACATTTTTACAGGGGCCCTGTGATTGTATTAAATTATCTGGATTATCTTGAAGAGTCAAAAAGACAAGGCAACTGGACTATGTTGAGTTTTGGGAAGACGTTTCACTTCTCTACATTATCTCTGCTTTGGCTCCATATTGAAAACATGGGTGGGATAAATGGTGATAGCATGCATGGCTACATAGACTTGGAAAAGAACCCCACGAACAGAAAGTTCATATTTCATGAGTAGTGCTCACACTGACTCACATCTATTGAGGGTGCATTAGGTTGCAGTGTCAACACAACACTGTGTACTTAGCAGCATAAATAGAAACAAGAGTGATTTATTGTGTTGTCATTGAAGAAGAGTTGGTGCTGTTTTGTTGTCCTTTAATAAGAGAGACAATAGATCGATGGGTGGAAGAATAAGCAATTTACAGTTATTGAGGGCTTAAAAAAACTTCAATGTATTTTTATTATTATTTATTGTTGGTATGCAAGGCCATCCTTCTAAGAAAAGTGTTAGCATTAGTCATAGTAGCAAATGCCAAAAACAACATTTGTTTAGTGACAAGGCCCTCTAGTGGTTGTGGAAATTATGACGCTTCACCATCACAAGTAAGGAGGGCGTGATGTAAAGTTATTATGGAGCCACAAAGTCCATGTCGACTGGGGACAAGGTTTTAGATGGATGGATCTTTGCCATGGAAGATTTTCGTGTGCTTTCTGTTTTCAAACCAAAGTCAGTGTTTGTTTATTTTAACCATGACCTTACCCAAGTGATTTTTAATGTAACCATGACGTTGAACATCCCTGACTTTATAAAAGCTGCCAACTCAGTTGGAGTCAATATGTTTTTCTAACTTTCACAAAGTACTCATAGCAACCCACACCAAGACATTTCCAAAAAATAATCAAATTATTTTTGTGCCTTAACCTAACCAAACCATAACCATGGTGACATCATATTCTAAAAATATATATATTTCATTTTTATCATTCATTTTTATCTTAATGCTGTCAAATTATATCATTCTGTTGATGTCAGCCATTGATCCAACAGTTCTGACAGAGTTGCAATCTGTTTCAATAAACCTCTAGGCAAAGTTGTTACACATAGTGCTGACACTGATAGGCACAACTTTTTTTATTGTTACTACCTCTACCTCAAACATCTATGGCTCTTTTTGTGCCACGCAAGTCCAGTCTGAGTGCAAATCCTAGCGTAACTGCATTTCCATGCAGGTACAAGCTGCATGGTGTGCACTTGAAAATTTGGAAAACTGATAAACTGGCATACGCCAAGATGGGTGGTGCAGCAGGGGAAGTGACGATAAAAATCCGAATGATACAGTGTCATTTTCTTGTCAGAGGTTACACTGCAATTACGCCGGCTCAGACCATGTCTAAGTTTAGCACAGCCCAACACAGCTGAATCAGAGCAACTTGGTGGACCTGGCCAGACGTGCACATGAAAGACCTGTCAAAAACCCCACAGACAGGTTTTTGTGGATGTCGTATTTCATCCAATACCATAAATAATTAAAACAACAGTTATTAAAGGCAACCTTCTGAATTATTTAATATATTTATACATTATCTTGACTTTTGTCCATTGCATCTGATGTCAATAATGACGCACAGAAAATTAATTTGTCTATAGCCTGTTTACTATGGCTGTCACAGCCAAAACAACACAGCTGCAAGGATTATGCAGACTAACAAGGTCACACCTATCTCAGCCAATCGCAAACAGCCACAGGTACCAGGTAGTGGCTATATATACAGTAAATATTTAACAATCTCAATCTGCTGAATTGAGCGATGAGAACTAGAGGGGGGAGAAAGAAAAAGAGAGAAGGCACAAAGGAAAGAAGATGTAAATTATGTCAACAGTGCTGTTAAATAAGGATCACTGTGAGCCTGAGCCTCTCAGACAAGGATATCAGTTTCCACTTGCATAAATTTAGCTGGCAGATACAGTGTGCTACCTCTTCAGTCATGTCAAATTGTCACTACGCTACATCACAGTGGATTTAAAGGTGATAAGAGGAGCTGATTAAATTTGCCTTGACTGAAGTTGGCTTTGATCACACCAACTCACACACATCCCTCCTTGGCCGGTTCACCAAATTGCTTAAAAAAAGATTTAGCCACAGCTATTTGCGCAAATGTTTGCGTTTTTTGCGCGTATTACAGGGCAGAATGCTTTGTGTTTCTTCGCTTCATTGGCCCGAGTGACTTAATCCATTCACAAGTCAAATTCACAGAAGTTCAGATTTTTCAACTCTGGTAAATAAGCAAATGAAGCAAGTAGTGCATTGAAAATGTCCTGAATTCCCATCATTCGTGCAAGTAAATTATTTAGAGGCTTCTGCATTATTAGAGGGTGGAGGTGTACGTATATGAAAGATACCGTTTCACCTCACAGTCTATCATTTACCTTAACAATCTTCTCTGCCAACATATGTCAAATATTACACATTGTGGATATGCATTATCATCGCAACAAATTTTATGCATTGCTCTTGATTCTTCACCAACAGCTGTTTTTTTTATGACATTGGAGACACTGAGCACATCAGCAAGGCAACAGTTTGTCGGTCGTAAGAAAAGTCACTCTGGCCCTGAAAAGACTTTCGCCCAACGGAGAAAAACTCAGTTGAGCTGACTGCCCTCCTCATAAACTTGACAGTGCTTATTTTCATTTCAGTATGGTAGGCAGTTAGGCAAAGTTAGCTAACTGGGGAACATCACCAGTGGGTTGGTAAATACACTGAGGTGATTACAAAATAATCTAAAATGCTCAAAACACTATATACAAAAATGAACCGATAATACTATTAACTATGTACAACATTTACTGTGAAAAGTGAACTAAATGTAATGTGGATGCCAAGATAAATTAAGTTTGTGTACTGTAGAGTTGACAGCAGGTTGACCGGAAGTAAATAGACATGCAGTTTGTAAAACATAAATTGTACAAGTGGAGAGTTGAGTTTAAATAAATGTTAAACTCTGGCATGTGTAAAAGAAACGTAGCCTAAGGCAGGAGAAAATAGGAGTGATTTTAGTAGCCAAGTGTTTGGTAATATTAGTGTGAGTATAAATTATTAGAGTCAAAATAGTTGTAGCTGCAGTTTTATTGGTAGCTGTTTTAGTAGTAGCACCAGTACCTGCAAAAAACATTACAGTAGTAACAGCAGTTGTAGCTTGTAGTAGTAATACTGACAACAGCATTAATACTTTGTTATCAGAAACTATTCAGTACATTCTAAGTTGCTCTCTCTACAGCTGCAGGCATATGAGCTGCTTAGTAAGTTTATTTTATAGGGAGTAACAGCTCTGTGGACACGTGTCTAAAAGGTCAGTTTTATGTGTCTAGAAGGTCAATTCTAATTTTTACCACCAGTAAAGGGAACCAAAGAGGAAAATCACATGATCCCAGGAATGTCAGACTCTGTTGTGGCTGAGCAGTGAGTAATTATTGGTCATCAGCATGAATATAGTGGAGGAGGTCAGTTAATTTCAGAATGCAGGAGAAAAGACTATGCTTTGGTAGTGGTTACTCTATTTAATAGAGAGCAGCCAAGCAGCCATTAATAGTATGGATATGGGTGTTAATCCAAGGAGGGTTGAATCTAGGGCAGCTGAACTCAGTTACTGATGTAGTTTTACTTTCATCCAGACACTTTTTCACTCTCAGCTGACCCGTGGTATTTTTTTTTTAATTATGCAGAGTCGTTATTAAGGTCATTAATACCTTTTGGTTCTTTGTTGCTTCTAGCTGTTGAAATGACAATTACTGAAGTTATTCTTTTTTGACCAGCTTATAGACCAGCAATACAAATGACCTTGATCAAAACTATGAAAGCTATCAAAATATACAATGTTCCAAGTAATTTACTTGTGAAGCTGGTTGAGAAAATGCAAACAGTGAGAAAAGCTGTCATAAAGCAGGAAGGTAACTTCTTTTAAGAATTTAATTTATATTAAATTTATTTGCTTTTTTTCCATATTATTTTATTTCACATAATTCAAAATAAAACAAAAACTTGACAAGAGAATAAAAAGATGACAGTGGTTAAAAAAATCAAATTATTTCTATCCAAATCACTTTCTAAAACTCTTGAAAATAAAGAGGTCACAGGCCAGAAATTGTTTAGCAACCATATGAAATCTGATCATTGTATGTCATCAGTCAAACTGCAGAAGAGGATAACACTGTATGATTAAAAAAACCCTCCTCCATGACCAATTCACTGCATTTATTTAAGCTGATCTTATAATCTGCACTTTGCCTTTAGCTTGTACAGCTTCAGCTCACACAGAGAGGAAAAAGCAGGCCTTTGTGATCTCTGTAAAGAAGCGGTCTGTTATTGCCTCTGGCTTATCAAATTCCCTCTAGTCACCACAGGAAGGAAATCCTAATTGACAATTTCACACCGGCTCTTTCCCTCCCCCGTTATTCATTTCCTATCATTAGTCCATGATGGGTCTTAACTGTATTCCATCTCTTTATTAAAATTACTTACACATTTCCTTCTCTTCCCCCATCACCAGCGCCCTGCTTACTGCTGCGCTTGAAGTGTCCCTGAGAGGCTAGTCTTTGAGGAGTGTGCTGAATTGGTTGTATAATTGTCTGTTACATAACTGAGTGAATTAGGCAGGAGGCATGTTTAAAATGAGGGCATGAATTGGTGGCAGTGAAGAATGCTGTGTTCTAACTTTTTGCCTTGCAGAATAAAGGGAGTAGAGAATGTGTCCATGTATGTGTTTGTGTGTGTGTGCGTGTGTGTGTGTGTGTGTGTGTGAGTGTGCGTGTGCGTGTGCGTGTGTATGTGTGCGACAACAACAGCAGTGAGGGATGATGTAGGTTCAATAATATGCTGGCTTTTGTCTGTACATGAGTCTGTGTGTGTGTGTGTGTGTTGTTTTATTGATT
>JAQMCX010000020.1:5269180-5328789 GCA_029814765.1 Acanthurus leucopareius
GAAATTGTCACTGCGCCAAGCTGAATCTGTCGACTCCTCCCCCTGGTGCGCCGCCACACCCATCTCGGCGCAGCCCGATCTTCCAAATTACTAAACTGGCTGCGCACGGTGGTGCGCTGGACGAAATTACCATTGCGCTGGGTCCAACACCCTGCGCTGCGCCACGAAATTAGAGCCCTGAGGCTCTTTAAAGAGCCACCCACCTTTCAGCAAAATGTGTTATTTATCAATTCCAGATACTTTAACAATAATATAATTTCTCATTTGTGCTTTGCATTATAAAAAGTTGTTTTTCTTTCCTTTTTTTGTACCATACATTGCGTTTCATCAAAACAAGAGGTTGCAAGGTGTCTTTCTGATGAATTTGGATGATATATCTGATGAATAGCTTATTAATTTTATAATCCTTCAGTCATTGCAATATTACATTTTAGCACGATTACATATTTGTGTAAAAACAAGCAAACTGTATTACCCTACAAAAAGTTAAGGACCTCAGATATATTAATAAAACACCAATTCACTCCACAGATGAAGAACAATAGTGTTATGAACACTAGAAATGGACACAGGGTTGTGAGGTTTGGAAAGTGTTTGGCTATTATAGGGGAGTGAAAAGGGAATTTGGATGAATGGATTACTATCCAGCAGCTGTAGAGAAGATTAGGAGGGAAATGGCAATGTGAAGCCAACAACCATGGAGAAGGGGAGACGAGGGCAGGCCGAGTGGAGGTGAGCAGGATGGATGGTGGAGAGGCTAGTATGAACAGGCTCAACAATGGACAGACAGGTCATTGGAGCAGATAAGATGAGTGGTGAGTAATGGTCCATGGAGGGCTGAACAACAATCTTGCAATGAAAAGAGGAAAAAATGGGGGTAGATATACTGCAGGTTGATGAGCTTGATGGAAGCACTTGCTTCTTCCATTTCCCATCCCCCAATCAAGTGCTGTCCACAAGATATAGCATGGTGTGGGTATGGGAGCCTTCCTTCTTCAAGACCCCTTTTCACTCTATACAAATCTCCTATTTTACTACCTCAGATGCCACACCAACACTTAATGCCACCTGTCAAGCACAGTGGAGGGTCATGAGGGTCTAGGGGACCATCAGATTACCGAGAAAAGTGACAGTGAAAATGCCTTAGGTCTGCCAGGCTGTAATTGCTGCAAAATGTGGTTATTTTGATGAAGGCAACATTTGAAGTACAAAGTCATAATTTCCATTAAAATCATTATTTCTTACTCTGACAATGTCATCATGTCCTATTTATATCTATGTTTGCTATATTTCCTATGCAGGATAATCTTGTGTGTGTTTCCACTGAAAACAAGAAAATTAAAAGTGATTCCAAAGTATTGACCAGTAGTGTATATATGTATATAGATGTCTATATAAGTGTATATATTCGTCATGTGCACAGGCAGCTCAACTAGGAATAATCCGAACTAGGAAAAAACAGTTTATACAATCCCCTCATTTTAAGTGAACAACAAAGCAATGAATGAAAAGGACTCAACGCTATTTCAGCACCATGGACAGCTCACTGCCTGCCTGAATAGAGTGGAGAAACATGGACAAAACAAGAAGGGAAAATTTACTGTTGTAGTTTTCCTCAGAGTATAGTGAGTCAAATAAGTAGTTTATTTTATTGATAATACTGGGCTACTCATTTTTTTTAAAATATTTTTTTTCATTGCTTATTAATCCTGCTAATACTGTTATAAAAAGACGTAACAGGAGGCGGGCGTAGATTCAGTTAGAGAGTGTCGTGTAGAAATCCACCTAGCTTGAGTGCTTGAGTGCTAAGAATGTTCTAATAAGTTCATCTCTGTCAAGGGATTTTGCCACCTCGTACTCAATCGAAAAAATGAGTGAGAGCTGACAGCAGCCATTCCTGGAGCAGATACATATATCTATATCATAGATATTGATACATGGATATATCTCAGATAGATATATCTTCTTCCAGTTAATCCCAGAATGAAAATGGGCAAGATGTTAAAACAGTTGAGCTGTGTGGAAAAAGGCCCATTCTTTGAACCAAGCTACAGAAATTAGGTTGTTGAGATAAAGGTTGACTGTTTCTAAGTACCTGCTGAAAATGCAGTGGGCCAGTATAGCTGAATGGCAGCCTGTTTTACTTCTAGGCAGTCCCCTGAAAAGGCAAGCACACATGTATTCATTGTCTCACAACTAGCTCCTCATAGAAGTACCCATCCTTTAAGTCAGCTGCTGTGAAGCAGTTGCCTCCATGCACTAATGCCAGCAGCCTCTCTAAAGTGAGCATGCAGAAGGGTTCAGAATGGGTCTAAAACATCTCATCTTATTCAGGACATGATATTGTTTGGAGTAAAACCTTTTCCGCCTGTAGTGAGTCCAATAGGATGTGTAGTTCGAGATCATGTTCCATCCTCCCTTTTGCCCCCGCTCCCAAGTGTTTCAGAGGCAAAATGCTGATTTTTTTGTTGAAACATTTGATGTTTTTTTCTACTTTGTCATGTAGTTTGCTGTGACATTTTACTTAGTTTACTTAAGGCCAAGTGGCTGAAAACCAGACAGCGAACAAGGTTTGAAGAGTAAATTTATTGTTGGGATTTTTTTAAAAGGGAGGGGAGACTCAGATGTTCTAAGGTGAAGTGTGGCAGGAGTAGCACATGAGACACGCTTGAGCATGCTGGTGTGGGCAACCATGGGAGAAACACAAGACTGGTGAAGTGATGGAGAGTGCGTGGCCCTGGTGGTAAGGATAGGGATGTTAGAAGTACAGATAGATGCAGGCAGAGAAGAGCACAGGATTACTGGCATGAGGCAGATGTAGTTGGAGGCTGGGTGGCGTGGTGGCTGGAGCTTAAGAGCAGATGAAACAGCAAGAGCTAACTGCAGGAGACACAGGAGAGAGCACATGTAAGTCTTAACGAGACTTGATACAAAGTAAAGCTTGTAAATCACGAAAACTCGACACGAGGAATAGACTGGAGCCAACTATACAACAAAGAAGCAGTAACACTTTGGAAATGAGTCTACAGAAGCCCACAGTCAAGGTACTGTGCTACCTACCTAAAAAAATGTATTAGTACAAAATTAAAATATTTTTGGTATAGTAAACATCTGACATGCAAGGTTGCTGAAAACATCATTTCTGAATTGCTCTTTACAAATGCAGTTCTTTAAACTGGAAAAATAATGCATTTATAAGTTAGTTATTTGATGTGTTCATCTATATACTTTTTAAACTCTTGCAATTGCATTCCACACCATTTTCTTTTTGGTATTTTTTGTTTACAAAAGAATCTATGTACTTTTGTAAAACCTTTGTTTTTTTCTCAGCTTCTTCACAAATGTCCTCTGACTTCTGGCCTGATGATAGAAGATGCTTTGAAATTTTGATGTAGTAAAGTGAAACACAATCTACACAAGGTGTTTAATTTGAAAATTGACCAGATTCTCTGTTGCTACTGGATCTGATTTCCTGCATGATTCAATGTGATCTGTGCAGATTGATTGGGCCTTTGTTAATAATAGACTTGGCCTTTATTCTTCATGGAGTAGAGTGTAAAGCTGTTTCTGAAAGACAGTTAGATCTCTGTGGAGAGGAACTCTATTTCCTCCTGAGAGGACAGATTTGCCTCATTGATGCCCATTAAAGATTGAAGAAGTTTTTAGAACTAAATAGAAAAGTGCTCTCTTTATATTCTATCCATCTACTCTCTCAGAGCTCAGTCACATTTCCATGCTTTGTAAAACTGTGTTAGAGGGCAAACCACCAGCTGTGGAGCAGTGGCCGGAACGCTGTAAGACCCCTGTCCTCAATGCCACCAAACCAGCCATAAAGAGATTGGTCCCATGGGGGGCCGCTATTGAAAGGACTAAACTGGCATATGCTAGCAGGGCATAGCTGACAGCCCTGCTGCCACAGCTGCCAGCAAACTGTTACTGTGATCATTTTCCCTAATGTTTTGTACAGTTGATGGTAAAAGAGACCCAGACTCACTTAGCCCTTAGCGCTAAAAGAAGACATACTATGCCCCTTTTTTTAGGTTCATATTTTTCATTTTGGGTTGCTAGAACGTGTTGACATGCTTTGATGTTCAGAAAACACATTATTTTTCTATAACAGCTCATTGCTGAAGCCTTCTATCCAGCCCGTCTTTCAAACACTCCATTTTAGTGCCTTTCTCCCTCTTTCAAAAAGCCCAGTCTGCTCTTCTTAGCCAACCCATGTTCTCCACAGTCCAGACTTAGCTTTATTCACCAACTTCATCTTCAGCACTGCTGGTGTTTCTGCAGTATGAATGTATGTTTTTAAACTACAATAACTGTAGCTGAATTTTCTGCCGTTCTGCCATGAAAATCAAATTGCAAGAGATATCTAAAACACTCAGATCCACATATTTGAGCAGAGATCTGATCAGAAATCAGCATTTTTCCACAATTTTCTACATGTCCACTCTATTTTCATTTGTCTTTTGCAGAGATATTTCCTTACAGTAAAAAATGAAGCCCATTACAGTACAAAACAAATGGGAAGTGATACAGTAGCAGTAGCAATGTTTGTTACAAAGCACATGTGTATACAGTCAGTAAATGTCTAGATGTGGGGTTAAGAAGTATAATAGGAATCAAACAAACAAATAAACAAAACATACTCGAGTAATCAGGTCTAGTGAAGAGCCCCTATGAGCGTATGAAGCTTATCAGGGAACTTACTCTGTGATTACTGCAGTCACCCAGTGTTATCCTGTGTGTACACACTGTCTTTCTCTAGGAGGTGAAATTTTCTGTATCTTGACTCATTTTAACACAACTTAAGGTGGAGTTAATGGTGTAAAAAAAAGCTTCCCAGAGTAACTTGGTTCATCTTAATTGATGTTTGTCAGTCATTCCTTACTATATATTTTGCTTGTATAATAATAATTAATATGCAATGTTTAAGATCAGTATGTGTTGTTTCAACACCACAGTGGAGTTCAGCAGTGGTATCAAGAGATTTCTTGTGTTATTATGTCACCATTTTGTACTTTAATATAATTTTTGGGTAATTTTAATAGTATAATATAATTATAATTTTAAATGGATTGGCACAATTACACAAACTCAAATAGGAGTTTTGTAAAAGCTTTATGAAAGAACATAACATATATCTACAATACCACAAAGGACTGTCAGTAATAAATTTAAAGAATGATCAAATCCTCACTTTATTCATAGCCAATGAAAAAAATAATTGGATACCTATATACACAAGGTTGCAAAGCAATTAACTTTTATGTAAATAGTTTAGATTATGTCCTCTTTTGGGCCCAAAGGGGTTCTGATAGACTGAAGTTGTGTCAGCTGGTAATGGAAAGAAAGCATGCTGATTACAGAGGGCTGGAGAAAAAGAGCTCTGGTGAGCACAACAGAGTGTGGAATGACTTCCCCTCTCCTGGGCTGAATAAAGAAAAGCTGATTTGCTTTCTATATTCAGCTGGGAAAAAAAGGAATGTGTAGTTCGGGCTGAAAGAGTCAAACTCTGACTAACACAGCCATACATTTATATGTGAGGGAAAGTCATTATTGCCTTATGCTGTGCATTGTCTGACGACATCATGCTGAGCATAGAACTGATTAAAGGGGATGACACTTTTGACTTTGTCACACACAGAAGCTTGAATATCTTGGCTCTCAATCATCACAGTGGGAAGACACTGAGACACTGGACATTTGGAAATGCTTTTGTGACTAAAATTCTACACCCTGCTTAATAAGTTAGGTTTGACCTCACTGTAGCAGCATGAGTGGTAGAGTAGAAAGAATATTGACCTTTAAATCTTATGTTTGTGTTTTGATTACATATTTTCTGCATAATCAGGAGAAAGCAATGTGATAAACAGCAGAACACAGAACACAGAAAACTATCCAGACTATGATCATTTTGACAGGGTTAAACCTTTCTGAACACTTCCCCTGCTGACTGTAATCTCTGTGATAGCGCACTCCAGCTGTCACTGCTATCTGGACCTCTGCAAGCCTTGACCAGTGTGTCGAGGCTACTCTGTCAGGGGTTGTGTGTCTCCATCTGGGTAGGCTGAGGGAGTGCTGCAGTGGCTGGAATGGAGGCACTGCCACGCTGATACTCATTTCATCTCACCTTGATGTGATGCTGCGTCTCTTCTGTTTGCCAAGAGGAACCAGAAGCCAATGGCAGGTGATGCATCAGACGCATCACTTTCTCTTCCGCTTAGTGTTTGACGCTGTGTGTCACCAACAGGATGAAACCAAACAGTCACTTGGTCACTATGGGAGCACACAGGAGTCATTCTTAGTAATTCTGTCAGAGATGAGTCCAAGCCAAACGTGAAAAACACAGATGGTGACCTCACAAAGGACATGGCCTAAAGAGAGTGTGAGCTTCTAAGTCGAATAATTTAACTGCCTGATAGAATGAGCCAGGAAATGTGTGGCTGTGCAACTATATAGCATCTACCAGCTACAAGAGCTTGCATTTTTTAGTGCCTTATTCAAATCCACTTCAGAATACAGCCAAATGTACAGAAGAGAAGGGATTATACAGCATGCCTCTTACATTAGTGATTCCATCCACATAGAGATGTGCAGTTCAGTGGGCAAACACTGTTAAAGAGAAAAGGATGGCAGGTGTCAGTTTTATAAGGACAGTTAGGTGATTCATTTGAAAATGCCTATACAGTAAAATATTAAAAATGGTGAATTTTTATATTAGCCATCATTCATGTTTAATTCATTATTATTTATTTTTATTAAGGGATTGGCGTGGATGCCTAGGTTTGATATTTCTGGTTGAAGTGAAACTTAAGTAAATTAGTGGCTCAGAAAAATATATCTGAGTAAGAGTTGCAGTAAGAGTTGCAGTAAATTTAAAAGTAAAAAGCAACACCAAAAGCACTTAATTTAAGTAAAATGAAGCCATCATATATGTTCCCATCTGGACTGTAACTTAACACCCACCGCCTGTCAATTGCCAGTGCATGCAGGTAAATCTGATCAACCTAATGAACCCAATATGGTGATGTAAATGAAGTTAAACAGGCACTAAACAAACTGGAAAAAATGATATCTCTGAACGATGACTGCTAAACAGCTAACACTATAATACATGGCTCTTAACCTTGTTAAATGAAACTGCAGAAATATGAAAAGTAGTTACAGAATTTAAATCATCTAATTATGAGTTGAGTGTAACGGTTGAATAAAACTTGTGTTTTTCCGACCGATTTTGAATATTGAAAGCTTCGAATAGGAATTCTAGGATAAAGACTGTTAAAAGTTGAAAACACCAAATGAAATCATGAATGAATATCAGCTTGGAGCTAAATGGCATCGCTTAACCACTAGCTTGGGGCTTGACTCCATTGCTTGTTTTAACCTCTTTAAAGAGGTAGCTGATGGAGTATGAGAATCTGGAAAAGTGGGAGATAATCTAATTGCTATGAATTAGACTGCAAAATTAAATAAACTGAAAGTGTATTAAAGAAATGAAACATCAACATTTTTTAATAAAGTGTCAATCCAGATTTTTGAATTGTGATTTGAAAATGGCTTGAATAATTGTGTGTTTACCTAAGTTAAGTCAGACTGATTCTCACTGCAGTCAAATGTTGCCATGATGATGCTAACAGCTGTTTAACATGAGGCTCAGAAAGTTTATTTCACAGTGATTTTAGCCGAGGTGCACCTCCAAACTCCTGCCTTTATGTATTCTTCTGACTTGTAGTTGACTACCTACATAGAATTTTAAGTATGTTCATGTGATGTGTAAGTGTCTTATGAGCCTTTAAGAAGTTTCCTGTGTCTGTCTCTCCTTTTTTTCCCCAAAAATTTGCCCTCTCATTTAAATGGGCATAAATGTGACAGTTGATCAGTACTCCTTTCACTTGGAAGCTAGTAATGAGTCTGTTTTCTTTCAAAGTTGAGAGCTTTCAGTCACAATATTTCCTATGTTTTGTATATTTTATATGTAGAATGAAAATGTGAGAGAAAGAGCACAAAATAAAGATGATTATTTTAATGTCTTTCAAGCATTTTTTTAACTTTTCAATAGAGTTTTTAGGTGAGTGAATGGAGGCTGCTGTTGACTGGGTATGAAGGGTTTTTTATTGTGGAATGATGAAAAAAAATCCCAGAAAACCTGAAATATTTTAAGTATTATAAAAGTCTCCTAATTGAACTGAATATTTTGATGTTAAAATGGAGTTTATGTGTCTAAAAATGTGGCAGAAGGCTGTAAAATTCATTTGCAGGGGAACATATAGTAGATGCTTACTCAGCATTCACAGAAGCAATTTAATTGTTCCATCAGAGAGGAAACTCAAGTGTCAGGAGAATAGCGGGCACCGGGAGCGTCAAGTGAAATCCCAGTGGGTCAGACGCTTGGTGGGGCCGAGTTGACAAGAGATCAACTTTCCGGCTGTTACCAGTCAATCATCTCAGTGTGATGAGCCAGAAGGAACTGACAGCAGAGCAGAGACAGCAGCACAACTGTCAGTCAAGATTTTGCAGCTGAAGCAGTGAGACAGGAGACAATGAGCATAAGATAGCAGGCTTTGGGTTTAGCTGGCTCTTGCACTATATTGGATGCCATCTGTTGAAAGTAAACATCCAGTTTCTCTTAAAGACGATACACTCATCAATGTCACTTTTCATGAACCAGCAGATCACAGCCTGGATTGGATGGGTTTTTTAAAAAAAAAAAATAGATAATGTGCCACAACAAACTGTCAAACTGTTGCTCTTGTTGCTTTGTATGTGTGTGTTTGTGTGTATGTTAGTTGCACACAATGTGATCACAAAGTGGTGGCAGGTTAAAAATATTAGTTTGTGCTGTATGTAGATGAAAAGATTATTTTCCTGCTCCCGTAACCCCTGTATGTACACCATGCTGCAAACCTTTGTTTTCCCCTTTACTTCTAGATTGTTGAAGTTTTTGATACTTAGACATTTGTGCTTTATTTATGTTTTTTTTTTGTAATTTTTTTTTTTTTTTTTCAGGTGTCAGCCTGCTGGTGCCTCATGGAGCTGTTGCTGAAAGTATGTCCCAGGAGATGTGCATGGTCATCAGTAAGGGGGAGACAAGGTGAGGCAAAAGTTTACCTTAGTACCATTTAGAGCATATATTTTCTGTCAGGCTCCCTGTATCCCAACATCTATCTGCTCTGACACCCCGTCCGCTGTTATTACTGTCCTGGTTTTCTTTAACAAATAGAAGGAAATACAACATTTGTTTGAGATTAATGTAAGCAATGGATTAATCAACATTTGTTTTGCTGTAGAATATATGAGACAGCAGGATGGTAATTGAGTCAAACTAAGCTACGATGTGAGTGTTCATGGTAGTTGTCATGTTGCTTGCTAACCCGAAGGCTGTACCAAGAAGCAAGATTAATGGGTTAGGTGTGTTGAGTCTCTCCTTTAACCTGGCTAGATCACCTTGGTAACTTACGCTGTAAACCTAACCTTCCAGGTTATGTTAAAAGTTTCAGCTTAAAACCAACTGAAGCACTTTTCACCAATCAGCTCCATTGAAAGTAACCCTAATTGATTAACTAGTGATACAAAGTCTCAGCTGAGGGAATCGCTCTGCAATTACAGTGGCACTTACCGCTTGTAGCACTTTTTTTGTACCGGGAACACGGGAACCAAAATCAGCGAGGCAGAAAATCAGATTTAGAATCAATATTTTATTAACAGGATTGTTCTTGCTCTGACTGAACTACTGAATGTTCTTAGTGGCTATAGGTTATTTGACCACACTGGTTATAAAAGAAGCCTGCTTTAAAATCACAAACAGGCTGAAGTTTACCAGTTTTATCAGTTAGAAGTTTACTTTCATATGAAATATGGTGCAATTCCTTCAAACCATAACACAACTATTATTATTATTATTATTATTATTATTATTATTATTATTACAGATTACGTCTCCCTGTACGAGTTCTTTAGATGTCATCATATGGGTGTTAATTTCCAGAAGCTCCTAACAGATGGTTGTCTTGGGCTTGGATTACCCAGCTGCTGTGGATAAACTCAAGTTTGTGCTATGCAACCTCTGTGGGGTTCTGCAATAGACTCCTTTATTTAGCAAACAGACTCAAAGGAAACCAAGTCAAAACTCCAACCCGCCAACCTCTTTTTCGTCCCTGCTGCTCTGCATGCTTTGCAAGCTCTTCCCCGTAGAGATCTACAAGGGTTTTCAGTTTCCCTCTGAAGTGTTACTGTTTTATTCACATTGTCTGCTTGAAAAAAGTCACAAAAGACACTAAAAAATTCACACAAGCATTTGTCGTAAGAATGACAGGGTTGGGGATCGGCTCACAGCACTGAAATGAGAGGATCCAAACAGTGACTTTCTGTTAAAAGCAGTGCTTTTATTCCCTCTCTTGAGTAGTTAAATGCTACTTAAGGGTTACAGCTTTGGGGTGACAATATACCTTTCTTTAGGTCTAGAACTGCCTTCATTGAGGTCAAGGTTATCTTTTGTTCTATCTCTGATGGGCAATGTGTAGTACAGCAAGCAGACAAACAAACAACAATGATGGACAGAGTATATACAAATAATAATAATAATAATAATAATAATAATAATGAACACCTTAAAACAAATAAGAATAAACACAATAAACAAAACAAAATACAATGATATACATTTCCTGTTATAGATTCTTACCTACAGGCATGAAGGATTCTCCTGTTTGCTAAGACCACTTTCAGACAGTATTTGGTTTGGACCAAAGAGGTGCTTTTGAAGTGGGTACATTTTGCTTCACTCTGTGTGAAAGAGAGATGTTTACTGTAGATACCCATATGTCTCCCTGTGGTCTGTTGTACTTGTCATCTTGTCAGCTGTCAGTCACTATCTACATCCACAGGACATGTAGAGAATTATATGTTCTTTTTTTCCCCCTGCTACAGCATTCAATCACTGTTCAACATACTTTTCACCACCCAGATAGAGTCCTTATAAAGCCTCTTTTTAAAAAGACACGTTCTTGAAGCTTTTCAGAGGCCTATCTCAATCTTCTTAAAGGTGTGCGTTTGCTTATTCCCTTTGCCTGTGAGGTTTTATGAACACTTTGTAGTTAAAGACACACCTACTGAGGCAGAAACAGCCTTGTTCTGGTAGGGTTTTTTTCTTGAAGAACCTGGTTTCCACATGGTTTCCTTATGAAAGGGGCCCAGTTGAACATTTCTATTACATGGTGTAGTACAGCCACCCAATCTCCAAGTTGCAACTCTGCAAAACCAGGTGACTGAAGAAGCTCAGATCAGCAGAGAAGAAAGACTAAGGTTCAGAAGACCACACAGAGTACACTGTATCTCAAGAACTAGTGACCCTTGACAGAGCACCAGCCACCACATTTTCTATTTTTTCTATTTTTCTATTGTAGCAAATATCTACACATTAAAACAAACCAAAAAAACCCCAAAAACCTTTAAATCAGTATGTGGTTTAGGGCAAGACGATGTCTGCATTGTTACAATTTTGAGACACAATAGGAAAATGTCAAAGAGTGATTAAATGAATCCATCTATCACAGAAACTCCTTTAAATTTGAGTTCCGTTGTTTTTATGCAAAGGCATCTTACAGACAGGATTGTTGTAAATAATAATTAAATTAATGGTTGATTGCTGCCTCCATATATTACAATAGTTATACAAAAGATCATTAATAAAAGAAAAGCGTAATGTACACTGCGGCATGTGCACAAGCAATATTAGGGTTCCAAAATGAAATAATTGCCACCTTAATGGTGGAATAAAACAGCAAAGCATAGCAACAACAAAAGCAGACAAAGTGATATGGTCAAATATATACTCCACCTGCTCCTGCAGCAATAGACATCCATATTAAAGCAAAGAGAGATGCACAAAGCATATGCATGCACACAACACCATGTTGCTAGGCAATCCCTCTCTGTAGTAGCTGTACCATTTTTCCTTTCCCAGCTTTGTGCCTTTAGCTTCTTTGCTTGTCTATTTTCAGTAAATATTTTTTTAAGTCCACTTAGCTTCTCTCCCCCAAGACAACCAGTCTACACACACTCTCTGTTCCACTGCTTTCCCAAAAGTTTTTTAAACAATAAGGGCTTGAAATCATCAGGAGGAGCTTAAAGGCTTTACACACTGAACATAAAAAATTTAAGCAAAGTAATAAAAGTAGAAATCAGGGCTGAATCCCCCCTGAGCATTTTAGCATTTAGAGTTTAGTCAGACCAGCATCTGTAGGTCACACAACCCCAGTGTGTTCGATTTATTACACTTAGCATGCTTGTTGGGTGGTGCATTAAGGTGAGCACAACCTTTGTCAAACTTTTTACCAGCCTGTTGTTCAGCAATGTATGTTAATTTTATTGTCACAACTCCAAACAGTGTGTGAGTGTTTTTTTTTTACTCTAACTTTAGTGAATCACTGTTTACATCTGTGATACTTGGTGCTCAAACACGGTAAAAGTGGATGGAAGTTGTCCACCAGATGTTGAGCTGTTATTGCTAAGATATTGTCCATATTATCTGCCCAGGGAATTCAGCAGTGTGTTTGTTGTTGCTGTTTATATTCCAACAGATGCACATTAAAAAAATACACTGTAGGAATTGTATGATGTCTCCAGCATTTAGATAACAAAGGCAGCCAGATGGTATTTTAAGGACTAGAATTTTCATGTGTTTTGCAAGCCTGCATTACACAAGGACAAATAAATCACCTTGACAGTTTGATGCCTTGAAAAAATAAGGTTTTAAAGAGCAGTTAATACCATGTCATGCCTATTTATAATGTCGGAAAAGCACTTTGAATAGAAGCAACCATTAAATCGCACAATTACAGGACACCTAACAATCACTCTGTTAAAGTGTTATCACATGTAAATACAGGCTGTCTTTTGTCCATAGGATCACAACCTCTTTTCATGTACCTTTACCAACATGTCTCATTCTCTCTTTGTGTGCCTGTGTGTGTTTGTGTCACTGTGTGTTTAGTGTTCAAACACTGGAGGGCTGTGAGATCCTCCTGGGCCCTGAGGTGACATATGGTCCTCCGGGTCTTGACCTCTTCTGTCCAGTGGCCATGACCATCCCTCACTGTGCCAATGTGGATGCTGAGAACTGGAACATTCAGCTCAAGAGAAAAACCCAGGACAGCAAATGGGAGGTGAGAGTCGCAGGCTCAGACCTGTCAGTGACAGTAAAGCCCATCGAAATCTCAGCTCACCTCAGACATGGCACTTGGCTCTGTTCGGCTGTCTTTTTACTAAATGGTTCCATTTGTTTTTGGTATCTAAATGTCAACAAAAATGAAGGCTGGATGAACCTAACAAGTTTAGTTTCACTGTTTTTCTGTGCAGTGCACAGCATGTTGCATCTCAAGACTATACCATAAATGATGTCAAAGTGCAGATGCACTGATTTTCTAGACAAAATTAACATCAGAAATAATTAAGACTATACAAAAAAATAAAGAAATATAAAAAATACAAACATTATTGTGTGTCCCTGCTGTCCCTCCATCTACTATCTAAAGAAAATGAGGCCATCATGTGGCCTGCTGGCTGGAACTGGTTGGCAGGATGTTTTCTGCCCAGTCGATGAGGTCTGAGACAAACAACACTGTTTAATATAGCAAAAAAGAAAAAAAAAGGGCTTTTTGAAACACTTGTGTGTCGTGAGTGCGCTTTGCGTCTCCCTGCCAGAGTTGGTGTTGATGTGAGTACGTTTGAACTCAAAGTGTTGTCTTTTGAGGCAGTTTGTTCCTATCACGCAGTCAGTGGAGGTTTACTTGAACTCACTTGTAAGTCACAGACTGCTGAGTGTTTTTGCACTGAGGTTGTTGCCAAAGCTGTCTGCTAAGTCTGCAGTGAACATGTGACTGTATTCAAAGACAAAACAACTGGTGGCTCAAAACAGCTTTAGCTACCACTCTGAGACAAAACACACAGAAAAATCACAGAAATCTATCAGAACTTTTTACAAAGCTTTATACAAGAGCTATAGGCTGGAGACTTAATGACTGACATAATGACCAGTTTACTTGTGGACATAATAATTCTTCTCAAAGATATAAACAGGGATACAAATGGGTTGTTTGTGTCCATAAAGGCACAAGTGTTCTACATGTTTGAATGTCCTCTGTCTCTAAAACATTATTTTCCAGCTACTGGTTAATTTGAATTTACACTTCACAGTGAATCATCAATCAATCAAACTCATCTTCTCATAAACTCGGGCAAAAAGCAGCATGTACGTGTGTGTCGGTGGGTAGATGGTGTGCTGGTCTGGATTTGTTTTCATCTGGTTTGTTTTATTTTTCATTCTCTCTTTCTGACCTGCACAGAATTTTTTTGTCTTTTCACGGGCTGTTTTTTGTTTATTCTATTAAAGAGGAACATTTTCCCAGAACAGTCAGTCATGTACATGAAGTTCAGAGACTCCTGCATGTAATTTTACTTGATGAGATGATGTTTACAGAGATTTTCAATATTCTAAACACCAAAGACTAAGTACTTAGTATTTTGTTTTCTTTGAGTTAATCCAGTGATAAATTAGTGCAAATTTGCCATGATGTAGTTACCCCTGAGTCCATCAATAGAAGTGGCTACTTCATTACTTTTATTTAAATCCTTTTTTTAACCTCTGAGGACAAATAGTTAGATAAGTTTATTACATGCATGTATATTTGACAAGCTATATGGTGTATTTTTCCATGCAACTTTAGCTGCATCATTGTGCCAGAAAAGACATGAACAACTAAGCAAACAATCTGATTTATGTGCTCTTACTAATGTTACCTGAATGATTTCTCTTTACTTCAGTTCAGCATATGAGGCACATCTGTTTCTTAATAGGTTAATGCAACTCTGTGAAATATCTCAAATGCAGGCTTTTTTGCCATAAATAAGCCTTTAAGTTAAATCAATCTATATTTTTATATTAACAATAAATACAATATTAATTTATAGTGTTAAAAGATTACTTTTTAGTGACTTAGATGTTAACAGCCAATTCTGTGATTACACTTACTCCCAGAGAGCTTTTCAACTCTGAAAGTTAAGGTCGGGCTGACTTTTACAACATGAATGTCTTAATTTGTAGAGTTTTAACTCTGCGGGCTCCTAACTTTGAATTGAAGCCAAAATAATATTCTGTTCCTCTGGCATTTTATCCATAGCCATGCCAGTTTTAGTGCTGAAATCTTTAATCTTTGGGAGTTTATTGAAAGGAGGCGATGAAATCTAACATTTAGTTTAATGCTTAGCAGCACACATGCTTAATATATTGGCAAAGACATGGCTAGTTAGATTTAGATGTGAGGTAGTCAGGATGTTTGTCCGCTGACTCTCCATTTGCCCCATTAAACACCACCACACACATGCACACACACATTCCAGACAAACACACTTAGCACATCCAAAACAGCTTCCACAACCAAGCAGTGTGACTCTCTCTCTGTGGCTCTGGAACAGGACACATTGTATTTTGCCAACTCTTTAAGTGTTTGCATTTTCATTCCAACATTATCAGCCTCTTTCCTTTTTTTCCCTGGAGAAGACTATTTTTACTGGTCTGGACGCGTTCCCACATGCCTAATCCCAAACCCAAAGGCATAACAAGTCCAATCAATGTTGTCACTTCACATTATTTACTTGGGTTTTTGAGCAGTAACCACAAAGATATTATAAAGTCTTCTTTTATCCTGAATTACGTTTTCTAACTTATAGAGGCTGCTGTTAAAAAGTATATTAAAGAGCTGCAGCAGTCTCTGCATGCTTAGCTCTCCAAAAATGATGGACTTGCTTCCTCAATCAAAAGAATAGATTTTTTTTTTTTTTTTAAATTGAAAGTGTTTACCAGGTTTGGTTTGGTACCCTTTGCATCTACATTAAGAAACAAGATCAGGGTTTTTTTTTTGGTTTTTTTTTTGCTCTTTATAATTTGCCTGTAGGACCTGTTGCTATAAGCATCAAGTCTGGAGTGAGAGAGAGGATGGCGGCCATGTTGCTAGAACCAAAATTCACTTAGTCTTGATTGTTTTCTATAAAACACCAAGCACCCACCTCAGCTCAACCCCAGAGTATGGTATTAAACATGTAATTTATCAGTCTAATGTTAAACATGCTTCTGAATCCAGTCCTCTAAACAGTAAATCACCAATGCATCCTTTTTGTCTAAATGGAGAGTACCATTATTGCACAATGTGAATCCCTCTACACCCAGAGTTTAATATTTTAGACTGTTTAATTTGTCAGTTGCTTGTAGGAATATTTTTTGTGAGACAAGTTATTGGTTCAGTCGACCTGACCAAAATGATGAATTTGGGTGAACTGTCCATCGCACCTGCTGAGTGCTGTTCTTGTGATTTTTAATTCACAAATGGGAACAAAACCAAGAGGGATCCACTTGGCTGCTTGGCCTCTAAAATAAAACTACAGGCAGCAGTAATAGATGTGGTCCTAGCAGAGAGTGAAACATATTAAAATTTGACACTTTTAAAGCACAAGGTTAGATGTAAATGACTTGAGAAGTTGAAATGATGTAAGAATTTTGATTCTCACCTAAGTCATTTTGGGAAGCCAACTGCTAAAATGTAAACTTGATTATTACAGCATCATCCTTGGGTTTTAAAGGGTCATTTAATGTGAGTGGAAATTGCAACACACAGTGATTTTTTGTGTTTGTAGCTCTTATGGTTTTTGCTGCATTTTTATTTTTTAGCATGTTATCCTTTATATTTCAAGATTAGTGAAAAAGTTTTAAACCACAAAAGATGGGCAGAAAGAGGATGAACACACTTGGTCCCAGGCTTGATTCCAACATGTGGCCTTGGTGTTAGAGAACATATGTTTAAACAACTAGACTATAGTTGTTGACAATAAATACAAGCTTAATTCTGTATACAATTAGTAAGCTGCTGCATTGGGTGCAGTGTGTGGATGAATAAAGTGTGTGTGCAAACATACAAACATACATAAAAACTCTAACCCATGTAGCTGGTGGAGACCTAAAGAAAGAGAGGGGGGAAAGAATGACAACAAAGCCAGTAAGGTTGAGTCCTAAACTAAGCTAAAACCACACATTAACCTGTTCTCTCAAATACACTGCTAAATATTTTGATTTAATTTGATCAAACATTCGTTAGAATAAAAAAAAAAGTGTCCAGAGTGTACCAGTGTAAGTATGGCAATTAAAATCACCGCAGACTCATTGTTTGACATGCGTTCACAGTTCAAGTATCACAAGTTTGGACTTAAGATTGTGCAAAATGAACTCTGCTTAACTCAGTGCTGCCAATCACAAGATATAAAAATTGATTTTGTGTCACTCCTACAGGTGAAGCACAATGTGCCGAAACATACAAGCTTAGTTAACACTCCTGAACATGCTGAAACATAGGGCATTGCACCTGTCGATGCTCGAATCCTGATTTAAGCTGCGAGCAGCCCTGACAGGCCCTCACATCCCAGCACCCACCGAAGTGCATGACAGCTGCAGCCTTGTTACCAGACATCAGCCTGTTGATAAGGTTCAGAACTTCATGTGTTTCTGACACTGTATGAAAGAGTTTAATGTCACTTCCTGTGTCCACTTTATGGTGTGAGACAATTTCCACTACTCTTACAATATGTTTCAGAACATAAAATGTAGACCACACCATGAACACTGTTTGTAATTTGATTGCAACCTGAGGCTCGTGTCTTGTTGCCAGTGGGTGATGCAATGTATATGAGTCCTGTTATCACCAGTCCTCAGGCTGGGGATCTTATTAAATCTGAAATTTGGGGTGGGTTTGGTTATTTTATCTTTGAATAAAAAACTTCTTGTTTTGTAGTGATAATCATCAGGGTCTTATATTAACTGACCAAATTAACATCCTAGGACGGTAAAACTGACACAAAGTTTGTTGTGACTATCAAGGTAAATTGCATCTGGAGTAACCTTCACCTACATTTGCCTGAGACCCGTATCGGTCATCAACATGGCATAGATGCCCTGTGTCCTGTGTGTCCTGACTTTTTAAACACCTTAAGAGCCCAGAAATTAGCTAAACAGCTGGTGCATGTGGATTTTAGCAAAGGCAACAAGAAAGACATTGTTTGTTTGTTGTGGACTTTTAAAGCTGTTGACTACAATTCAGAATTCTAGTTTAGAGTAACTGGGTCGTTTGTTTATTTGGGTTTGTCTCAAAGTTGATATCAACAAAAAGGACTTTGGCTAAACAGGTAGATAATTCTTGTCTGTAAGGTCAGTTCATGGTTGTTGTCATCTTTTTTATTTTGATGATACAAAAATATGGTTAAGAGAACAATATCAACACAAACTCATTTTGTAGCTCCAAGATTCCTTTTAAATGGATCTTGTGGTGAGATTGTTTTCACAATTACTGTTTTCAAGATCAAAAATGAACCTTAAACTTAGAGAAAAATACAGAAAAACAGCTGACATATCATACTGTTGTGTTACTCTCCTGTAGGTCAAATATGCCAGAAAAGTGAGGTAGAGGGACTGTTTTTGTGTGTCTAACACTGCTCTGTGACCTGGCAACCCTGCAGCAAGTGAACAGGTGGATGTTTGCTGTCTTGAAGGACATGATAGATGACATCCTACCCTCTGATAGTCATAAACTGTCAGTTAACTTGTAATTATTAGTGAGAGAATGAAAGCAGCTCCTCAGACTGTGTTTTGGTCTCTCAGCTCCTCATTAAATTGTATAATCACATGCATTTCATGGATTCCATCTGTTTGCCAGGCTGGAGCTGCAGCATACTGCATGACCAAACTTCAAAAAATCCAAATCCTAAGTACTTTTGTCTAATTTAAGTCAAAATATTTGATTACACATAAGATAAAATTACCTAGATAGTAACATTTCAGGGACATAGAGTGGCTGTTTTTCTGTCAACTCTTTTTTATTTCCAGAAATCTGGACACATGAACTTTTCTTGACATTATTTTTTTGTTTGTTTGTTTGTTTGTTTTTTCATTGTCGAGAAGAAACACCAGACATCAACGTCTTGTTTATTTTATGCAGTGGCAATTTTTTTTGCATTTCTTGAGGTTCTCGAGGGTATTTGAAGATGAATCTGTTACTCTTTGCCTTCCTTTTGTAGATTATGTTGATGCAGGAAACCTTTACCTTGCTACTTTCAAGTGGGTTAAAACAAATATTTGCTGATGATGGATATAGTTTGCAGTTTTTTTTGTTCAAAGTGCATGGCCCTTGAAGAAGAGTTTTCGTTTGAAGTGGGCACACACCATTTATCATCTCTGTCAACAATAAGAGCAACTAAGAGCACATCAAGCACTTTGTGAAATGAGCCCACTTATTCACTGCTAAACCACAGACTGTTGTTATGGTGCAAAATCTGTCATCACAAGACCAAAACAGTTCTCTCTTTTGACACTACAACACCTAAAACAGAGTTTCTAATTATCTTAACCTTGATCAGAGTTTTGTAAAATATCTTTTTTTGATGACCTACTACATTTGTGTGTAAATAAAAAGCAAAAATGCATAGAAAAGATACATTTTGATGGATGCCTGTGTGCCTGTGGAAAAGGCACACAGACATACAGAGAAACAGAGAGAACAAACAAGACACATGTGGGAGGGGAAACACAAGGAACAAGGCACAGGCACTGTCAGACTACAAAATTATTCAGAATGTAGAACAAGAAATGCTTTCTTTAACCATTCTTGGTTCTTCATTGCAGGAAGTGATGTCAGTGGATGAGGAGTCCACCTCCTGTTACTGCCTGACAGACTCAACCAACTGCCACCTTTTGCTGGATCAGCCGGGCTCATACGCCCTGGTGGGCGAGCCCCTGACGGAGGCTGCTGTCAAAAGACTGAAGCTGGCTGTGTTTGGGAGCATGGAGGCCTGCTCCATGAGCTACAACCTGCGGGTGTACTGTGTGGATGACACACCACACGCCTTTCAGGTGGGGGAAGGACACCGGTTAGATGTTTGCTCATTGTTTTTCCCTTTTGTTTATCCAACAAAGTTTTAGTCATCATCATTTTCAGCAGTGTACTTTATAGTTCTTAGGAGTTATAAATTCATAAAAAGGATGTGGGCAGTACAGCTGGAGTCATAAATACTTTGACTTTCTTAAACCAAGTCTGAGACTATAAACTGGCTATAAACTCATTTATAAGGTAAAAGAAAATTGGTTGCCAGAAAACTGTATTTTAAAGGCTGCTGTGTAACGTGTGCTTATGTGCACTGACAAATGTTTCTGCTCTACATGGTCCAGATTGTTAGAGTGATATTCACACCTTTTGAAACATTGGAGTTATTTGTTAACCAGTAAAATTATTTTCTTATGGGAGTAACTAACTCTGTCTACATAAAAACAACACCTCTACCTGCCACTGGATTGGTTTGATTTGTCATTAGCTGCTGTTGGCCAGTGGCTTCAGTGTGACTATTGAGATTTTTCTCATGTAGAGATAGAGACAGGAAGAAAGAGAGGTTGGGGGGGGCAGCATATTTCTTTATCTTTTCCCCAACAGTGCAGAATTTAGATTGGCAAATCAAACAGTGTTTCTGTAGTTGGGCGTGACAACTTTGGCTTTTCTGACCTCTCTCACAAAAAATAAAAAGATGCACTCTTCAAATTAGCAATTCTTAGCCTCTCACAGAGTACCTCTTGTTTGTCTCAGCCTAGATTCAATCTGAACGTCTTGTGTACATTTTTCCCTTGGTTGTGTTAGACAGCAGGGACCCCTGCATATGCTGTTACCAGTGAAACCATGCGTGGTACATTAGCTCTGTGAAACAATACTGCAGAGCTGATAATGGGAACTCTGTAACAGCCTGAAAATTCTCTTTCACAGTTTTCAAAAAACTGACACAAAGACCGCTGTACTGTAATCACCATGTGAGGCAATTATTTCTTTTTAACTCGTTTGGTTTCCTATAGAGACCCATAGGGCTTTTATGCATTGTGATCCCATCAGTGAACCGTGGGGAAATCAAGCCTCCCGTCCTCCCTGGAGAGACTAGAATAACAGAAAAGTTGAACCAAGCTGAACAGAGCACATCGAGCCTCGTGACTGCCTCTGCCTCCCGACCACCTCTCTGTCATGTCACAGCCGTAAGCCACAGCTGGCTTTAAAATGCATTCTGGATTCAGTTTATGAATTCCCAGCTTGCTGAACAGATGCCAGACGTTCACACACCCCTTGGGGTCCTGTCTGTTAGCTCTACATCTCTGCTGTGTGTTTTCCAAGCTACAGCACAATGACAGACTGGTTTCTGGATCAACTGGAAGCCTGATGCAACTGAAACACCTGTGTGAGGAGGATATGTCCTTCAGGTCAAACAAAGGAAGGGTTATGATTGGCATTTTTTACATTTTTGGTGATGTTCCAAGATGTTGCTATGAGTACACTTTCAAAAAGTGAAATTTATTATCTATTATTATCTTTATTCATATTGATGCAATTTTCAGTTTACCTTAAACCCAACAAGTAAACATCCAGTTGAAGCAGAGATCTTAAAATCACCAAAAACCACACAGGTTTTTGTGTCAGCTGTAAAAACCAAGACCTGGCAAGTGTTTGTAGCAATGTAGAAGAATCTTCATCTAATTGTTAAACATTCATCACTGCCAATGATCTGACTGTCTCATACAGAAATGTTCATGGACAAGGCAGTATACTTAAGTTGAATTCACTTTATATTGAATCAGGTTTTCCCACTACTTTCCTAAATCTCTGACTGATGCTAACCCCAGAAGGTGGAGATGGGCAACACCATGAAATGCACTGTTGTCTAGAATAAAATAGCATATTCATCGTGGTCTCAACAATGTTGGCACGATAGGAATAATATAAGTACACAATTCAACAAAATACAGAAAAAAGTTAGTTAGTTGCATTTATGTATTTTGATAGTGAAAAGTTGCATAAAGTAGTTTTTACTGAAAAATTCACCCAAAAATAAAAACTGAAATCATACCTACTTGTCCCATGGTGAGAAGATAAGGTTAGGTTCAGGAGTTAGAGAGAATAATAGAAAGTTGGGTCAAGAGTCTCTGTCCACATATTGTTTCAAAAACGTGGATCATTCCTGAAAGCATGCATGGCTTTGGAGCTTGTGCACCCCCCTTGGAAGAAAGATGTCTAACGCTTTTAGCCAAGTAGCTACAGTAAAGTTTTAAGATTAAAAAGGGGTAAAAAGAATGTCACTTTGAGTTAGTTTTGGATTTCAGGGCTTTCAGAGACTTGGATTGTGCCAGACGAGCTGTATGAAGTCAAATTATGCTGATTTAACAGTCTACAGCCTCTTTAAATGCTTAGGAGAATGCAACTTCCGGTTACAGTGGACATGAGTGAGTAACCAATGACTGAATTTTTATTTTTGTGTGAACTGTTCTTTTGAAGTATATGTCAAAGCGGTCTTTAAGGTTCATGTGAAAAGTTACTGTATTTTTGCTGGATTTGTTGCTAAAGCTGTCTTAAGGTCTCAAATCAAGCAAGTAAGATGCTAAGAAGGCAACACCGGCCCCAACCTGCAGCCTCATATCTTTGTGTATGCAAAAATGTAACAGAACTTTTTCTTTTGGAATCCTTGATTCCCAAAATAACAACTTTGTAATTTCTCTGTCTGGATTTCTCATTCAAAGTTGACATTGCAACACTCCCTTAGCTATGAAACATGATCCAAGAGACATCAATCATCTTTGATGTGTACAACAGTAGACCAGCAACAGTCACAGATCTCTCAGTTCTTCAGTCATGGCTTTCTGTCAGCCTCAGATGAGTTGAAATGATGAAACTTTATCACAGATCCAAGCCAGTTGCATGCTTTATGTGAAAACAGTGAAAATCCAGTGTTGTCCAGCTGCACGATGTGTTGACGTTTTGAACGACAGTGGCAGATGGCACAGCATGAGCACCATATTTCACCTTTTACTGCTGCCATTTTTGTTTTTTCCCTGAACATCTTCTTTCTTTGTTTTGGAAATAGTTGATTGTTCTCACATCTACAGAGAACACAATATGCAATATGCCCAGCATGGGTTTTTTCTTGTGTGCATGCACACACTCAGCTATACACCTATGCAGAGCCATCTTGCAGGCACAGTCAGAATGAGTCTGGCCCGGCATTAGTCACAGCTCCGTTCTCTGTCCTTTTCTTTGTGATGGAGATGGCTAAGTACAGACAGAGCAGACACGCAACCGTCCCACCGGGACACTGAACAATGATGACAGATGAATACCTGCAAGGGACAATCAAAGTGCTCTTTCATCATCACAAATTGAATTTTGAAGAAGCAAACCCTCCCCCACCTGCACACACTCACACACACACCTTTTTCCACGCAGGTGCTTTAAACTATCATGTAAGAGGGATTCAGATGTGAGAGTGAGCACTCTATATAACTTGCTGGTTTCTGTGTTAATATTTGTGATGAGTCAAATAGTTAATGTGACAGAGAAAGGACTCAGCAACAATATGTCCGTGTTTATATTGCAAAGGGAGTGTGACAAGGACTCTTTTCATTAGAGTACTCTCCCACAATCATCTCATTTCTCATGTCTCCCTCATTTTTTTTGTTTTTCTACACTCTTTCTGTTATGCTGACTTCCTCATGACCTATTTCCTTCTATTCTCTCCCTTCTTCTTCCTTTTACTTTCCTTCCACTTCAGGGAGTGGTGGCGGCAGAGAAGAGCAGGGGGGGTCAGCTCCTTGAGGAGCCAAAGATGTTGCCTTTTCGAGCGAACACCTTCAGCCTCCAGGTGTCAATCCAGGATGTCCCCCAGTTCCTGTGGAGCATCAAACCCTTTACCACATGTCAGGTAACCACTGCAGCAACTGACAAGACATCCCTTGAAAACAGAGATTTGACCCAAAATTGCTATTTTGCAGGATCTTGTTTTCGCTGTTCTGCTGAGATAAATTCTGTGGTGTTATCTTCTGTACTCAGGAGAACTTGTGCTAAGCACAGCAGCTTTCACCTGCTTTCAATTCCATGAAAGCACTTAACTGTCACGCTCATCATATTGTAAAGGATAATATATTCTGTTCATTATGCAGCAAGCAAAGTGCTGCACATTTCAGTGGCATTTAAAATACTATTTGCTTATAGTTCTACTTTCTTCTCAATGCAACATAATGAAGAAACGGATGTGTTATGTGATTTAGCATCCCTACAGCTTCTGAGCGCAAGACCAGTTTCATGCCAATACCAGATTTCTGGAACAATATGATTGGTTGTAGCATATATGGCAACTAATAAATACAGATAAAACTGTGTGGCATCATTGCAATGTTAAATCCCAAAAACCTGTGTCTTGAAGAGTAAGTCAAAGTTTGCACCCGCATTGCACACAACTCAGACCAGCAGCCCGTCAAACTAACATAACCTGAAATGCAGATAATATTGCTGCCAATTCTGTGAAAAACAGGCTGACATGGTTTATGTTAAAAAACAAGTGATTCGAGAACTTTGTCACCAGAGCCAAACATCAAGCAAGTGCAATAACACATGACTTATGAGTCAGCAAGTCAGTTTATTAAGTCAGCTTAATATTATTTACTAATCCAACTGCAAAAAGTCCACCTCTGCGTCTATCTTGCACCTATTTATTTTGGGAAACTCTAACCCACGTTTGAAGGCCAGTCAGATATTCAGTCTTGTCAGATATCTTCTCTTGGTAGTTTGAGTCTGAGTAATCTGATGAAAATCATTCCTCTTCAGCTCATATCATCTATCTTGTCTTGACTTTTTATTTGTTTTTGTGTGCACCATTTGAATGCTGCAGTCACCCACATTTCTCTGTTGAGGATCATAAATATAGACGTGACTTGAGATTAATTGCTTTGTGTTTGTTCTTGCAGGAGCATTAATATGCAAACAGTATTAGGATGGAAAGCACCGCAGCAGCAAAGGATGCTGTTTTGCAGGCTACCTGTTGCTGCAGTTTACAGAGCAGCTGAGCTGTGACTCTTTATGCTGTTGTTGCTTAAAGATCTGAATGCCGGGTGAAGACCTCTTCTTTTCAGAATCACCCACCATCTCCTCAGCGTTATTTATGAGGGCCTTAGGATAACTGGCAGGCACTGTGAGCTTACTTTGTTGGAGCAGATGTAGAAAATTAGTGTTTTGCTTTCAGAAAGGCATCCTTAAGTGCTATGCTTCATGCATTTCTATCACCTCTCCCTCTCCTTCCTTTGCTGTTGCTCCAGGACTCCATTTTCTGCTCTGAACTACACTGGCCAGCTAAGAGCTAAGCCACAAGGGTTAAGTCATCAGTAGGCACACCAGTCACCACTTTAAATTCTACCAGCTTCACAGAGAAACATATACAGGTCACTGCTAATATGCAGATATAGCAGAGACAGAGTCTGAAAGAGGTCAAGGATGTTTCCCCACAGATGTGCTCCTGATGTGCAGATTAATTATACATCAAAGGCAATCCTTTCCCTGTCCCCTGTGTTCCTACAAATACTGCCGACAGTTAAAAGCCTGCTTCTGCTATCAGAGTCACTGTATGACGGAATCAGGTTATATTTGTAAATTATTTCAGAATATCTTTCTCTCCTCAACAGTAGTTATTTCTCTGTATGAATATGTCAAGCCATGTAATCACTGAGACTTCAAAGCCAGCTCTCACCTTTTATCTTGTCCTGTGTAGGTGACTGTGTATGTGACGATGTGGCCACACACTATGCTGTAGAAAAGACAGCTGAATGATCTCATTTAGAGCAATTTTAGCATTGCTGTACACTGTGTTATGTTCCTGATGTGTGTGTGTGTGTGTGTGTGTGTGTGTGTGTGTGTGTGCGTGTGTGTGTGTGTGTGTCCGCCTCAGGAGTTCTCTTTCCTCCAAGTGTGGTGCAGCAACCAGCAGCCCCTGCACTGTGCCTTCTCTCTGGAGAGATACAGCCCTGCCGTTGCCCAGCTCTCCTGCAAAATCAGTGTGCGCCAGGTCAAGGGCCATGAGCAGATTCTGCAGGTGTACACGGCTGTAGCTGAGGTGAGACTCTGCAGCTGTGGGGGGTTGGGTGGTGAAGGCGCCTTTCAGTTTGGTGCCCAACCTTTGTATAACCTTCCTGGAATGTGTCTGCTGACAGCAGAGCCAGCTCTCCTCCTGAGCTTTCATTGTGTATTAACAGAGCAGGGAGGAGACTCTTTTATATGTTATTTTCTCCAAAGATTTATGTTAAACACAGACATCAGAGATCCAGCTGTTCATTTTATTCACTGTTAATATTTGTAAACTGTATTTGCCCAGAGCGATAGGTTCCAGCAAATAGCATGCCTGAAACCTCACACAAGAGCACCTTGGGACTGACGAGCTGGGTAAAACTGATGAGTTAAACTGTCTGTCTGCTTTAACAACTACTGTATCCAACCAGTCACAGACGTGCTTGCCCTACCTTAAGGCCACCAAGGTCACTAATACATTGAAAGTATAGTGTTACATTCAGTTACACATGTGAAATTTTGGATTATGTTACAATTTTGTTTATAATCATATTTTAATTCTACCTCCATGATTAGTTAGGCTTTGTCATGATAGGATATGATGAATAAATTGAAGTGCTTATTGGGGATATTGGACCAAATTATTACCAATAATAATGTTGGCACTCACAGGAAAACAGACATGACCACTTGCAGAAGAAGAGTATTCATTGTATTTGCCACTGTGGCCTGCTTTAGTTAAAGTTATCCTCAACAGTATTGAATGATAGTTTGAGTAGTAAATTGATGTTGTTTTCTTGCATTAAATGGAGAAACCTTACAATGTCCCTCCACACTGATTCATGTTTCATTCATGTTTCACTCCGAACACTGCCTGATACAACTCTGGAAGCCATTGCAACGAAATTTCATTCCCCAAATGCACTGCTGTGTAATTTGAGGAATGACAATAAAGGAAGTCTAAGTCTAAGTCTATAATATGCCACTCTACTATCCATACCCTCTTGTTTTTTCAAGCTAAAAAAATGCATACAGAACTGCTCTGTAGATGTATGGTGTATCTGTTTAGAGCTATCACTCTTTCAGTGGTTTAATATCATGGTTATCTGTTAAGCACAGCTGAAGTAAATTAGGCTTCTAATAACCCAAAGTCAGTCAGACAGACAGCTCCAGTTTGGAAAGCCTACACTGGAATACAAAACACATCCCGTTGCACTCATATCCTGGAAATTCTGATCCGACAATAGTTATTCATTTTTTTTTATAAATATACATTTTAAACAGTAGTTGGGATTTGTAATAAAAAGAGATGCTTTCAACATTGACCCTGACCTTTCATAAACTGAAAGGGGGAAAAAAAGTTTCATCAGATTTCATTGGATTGGATTCTATCCTTTTTTTCTAAACAGGAATAACTGTCAGTGCTTCATTTGCATTAAGGTAAAACTCATAATATATAGAGCCATTACTCTTTTCTAATATTGTTGTATTTTTAAAATTTCAGATCTACACTTACTAAATAAAACAATACCAGCCGTCCTTAACACTGCACTGTGTAGCCAGCCTTATCGTGAGCAGATCATGTTCATTTGATCATAAGCAGAGCTGCTGTTTGATAACATTAGCTTGTCATTTAACTGGCTGTTAAATTGTATTTGACTCACTGTCCAGCACAACACGTTGATAAAATGTGTCGGGGTTCCAGCAGGTAATAAATAAACAGTGAGCAGAGCCATCACAGAGTGTAAACAGTGTCAGTGAGCCATGGTGTGTGTGGTCTGGCAGGGTGATGTATCAAACATGTTGATGGCACACATTAGAATGATGGCTGTAAAATGCTGTATTTCTAAACACAGTTTGCTTAGTGATTACTGTGTACAAGTAAACTGCAGGTCCACTGGAGCTGGATGGAGACTGGAACTTCATATAAAAGGAGGAATTAACAAATTTAACAGAACATAAGTGTGATGTGACCATACCCTTAGAGTTGCATTTCTGCATGTCTTCAGTCAGTGTGTGCCTCAACATAAGAACTTAAAAAGCACATCAGAAGATGACATACACACCTGAGCTATCTAGGTGTTTTCATGCTGTGTGCTGCTGGAGAGTCAAAGAGGGCAGGTAATGAAATGTTAAAAGGCCAGAGGGAAAGGTCACTGCCAGCACAAACACATGAAGCAATGTGATGTATAGGAAATGTGCTTTCAAACTAATGCACCACTATAAATCTTTAACATCAAACACACAACCCTGTAGTATGGTGTTAATGGTGGACATAAATGTGTGAAAAGTGTGGGAGCAAATCAGTTAAGAAAGGAATAACAGGCAAGTGAGCAAGGTAAAAGTGAGTCTGACCAATGACAGAGATATTGTAATGAATAAATAACCTGGAGCCTGCCTCATGTCTCTACCTTTGTCTTATTTGTTCACAGTCTCCGTACTGATGTTTTAAAATTTTAAACATGCCTGTCTGGATTGTCCCTAGTAAAAAAAATGGCCCTTTTGGCTCACTGGGCTGGATGAGACCAGCACAAAGCAAATCCAAATTTGCAAATCCTGTCTGACCCAGGTCTGATTACTGTCTGTCTGTTATGTTTCTCCAGACTGAAAAGGACTCAGTTCCATTTTTTATGCAGACAGACTGCACCACAACATCCCAGACGGGGCCCAAGGCCTTTAAAATCCCCTTGTCCATCCGCCAGAGGATCTGTGCCACCTTCGACACTGCAAACGCCAAGGGCAAGGACTGGCAACTCTTAGCCCAGAAACTGCACTTAGAACGGTGAGTGTCTGATGTGCATCCTTTCTGTAACGGCAGGATGTGAGCACCCTGTTCTCTTCAGCAGCCTCACCTTGAACACATGCTGACAAGAATGATAACATGACCATGAATGGTGGTAATCTCAATGACGTGGCCGTATTCATATGCCTCCTGTCATCAGGTATCTTTCATCCTTCCTAACAGGTTAATTAACAGCAAATTACAGTGTGACTGTTACAGCTCAGAAATGATTGTGCTGCCTGTTTAACCATTTGGTTTCCTCTGTAATGGTGTGTGCTGGCCTAATATATGATTTCCTTACAAAATGTTATATAAGTTTTAACATTTTTGTTAATATCTATCATACTTGTGACTATTGATTCATCACTTGCTATAAAGCATGCAATTTTGATGAGACACTATTATAAATAATTGTTCAGTCTATTTGTTGTTTTTTTTGGCCTGATACTGTGGCAGCCAGAATCTCCTGTAAGTGCATGATTCATAAGACACTGGTATCTAAGCCTCCTCTGGGATTTCAAATTATCCAGATAAATTTTCCTCTCCAAGTTGAGCGGCTTTGAACTGAGCCTGATGTGACCTATGGCTACAGCCTTTAATGTTGCTTCATGTTTTCTCTCTTGTGAAACACCAAAGAGTGGCAGTGAAACACTGCCCCCAACTGGATTCAATGTGAAATGATGCATGAAGGCAATACATTGGCATGGCAACAAGTTCTCTTTTTTTCTTCTTTTTTTTGGCAGCACTGAGAAATAGATCCAAACCAAACCATGACTGCCAGTAGTTACTAATCTTTTATTCTTTTTTTGCAAATTCTCTCTTGATTATATTTTCTGATACACTTGAAATGTCAGACAGTTTTTGCCAAACTTTCTTTAAGAGACAGATTAAACAAGTATTTTTCCAGTAGTCGAATCAAGTGGACCCAGGGAATTGGATAGGTTTTGTTAGTATTAACTTAGGACTGATATGCGTGTTGTGGAACATGTGGTTAGCTGTCTTTCAATATGTGCTCTCTCCAATTAGATCTTATTATATGAGTGTGTTTTTATGAAGGTTCTGAGCCCAAGTGGGTTTACCCTTCGTATTATCAAATGTGTAACAAAGTGGTCAGTCTTGCCAGTTTCTTGCTTGTGAACAGCTGATTGGTTTGAAGATCCCCGTCTCATACCCAATCATGATAATATATTTGTTATCACTGACCAATGAAGTTTACCTGAAGAATGCTCCAAGTGTTTCAGGAACATTCCACAATTTTTTTGTCTTTTTTTTTTTTTTTTGCTCCAGTCCCAGCTTTATTAAAACATGTTGCCATAAATTTACAAATAGTTTTGTATTTACAAAAGTTGTTGGAGTTAATAAGGGAAAATAATGTTGTAGTATGGTTTTTTAATTAAGTATATGTTTAAGAGGATGGGAAGACTATCTGTTTTATTTCACACAGTTTTCACACAGTAACTTTTTAACCAAAAAAAGTAAATACAACAGATATGCAAAATCTTTGAGAGTTAGGGCTGCAGTGAATATTTTGAAGCATGTTTATAATATTAAAATTCAAATTTAAAATCAATATTATAATATAAACTGCTGTTAGAGGGTCAGATGCCTGTTAGCAGCAGCTGAGAGACACTGTTTAGTTAGATCAATAAATATATAAAAGATCAATGAATAAAATTATACAATTGCAAAGCATAAAATCCCATTCAGTAGGCAGATATTTTACTCGAGGAGCCTGCATTTTTAGCCTTTTTCACAGAACATGTCTTATGAGTTTCATTTTGTATAGTGAGTTGATTTTGGTATGACTGATTTGATCCATTGTCTGCTGGGACAGCATTGTGCATGAGACCCTTTAATTGTTACATTTATTGATGACTGGACTCCCTCATTTAAGGACAAGTCCTTTGATATTCTGTATATTTCCATTGTTAAGAAAATCCCATGTAAGGCCAAAATCATCAGTGAATATATACACTTACAATTACTGTGTCAGTATCAAAGCCTGACGTATCTTTTTTTCCCTGTGCATTAAAATGTCAGCATTCAACAAAATGGGTTTTTGCTGCCTAAACACAAACTAATAGAGGAACTGAACCCTGGGCTCCTGTGTGAGAGCTCTTGAGAAGTATGATTTGAAGGTTGTTTATGAGAACCAGTGGGTTTCTGGGACTAAATTTCTTCTTCAGGTCTTCTCAATATACAGGATTTGTTGTCAAAAATAAATATACAGAATAACTTGATCCTTATCCTTTAAGCCTTTTTTTTTTTTACTGTGCTGGAATCACATTCAACATTTTCTCTCAAAGAAAAATAAAGACATTTCAATTTTTTATAAATTCATTTTGACTCATGTCTTATATTAATGTACACATAATCATCAAGAATACAGTCCACAGTCCAACATGACACATTTCCTCTGTCTGTCTCTTTGTAACTGGTTAATCCAGCGTTGTGTGCTCTCTTACAGGAACCTGGGTTATTTTGCTAAGCAGCAGAGTCCATCAGCGGTCATACTGAGCCTGTGGGAGGCTCGTCACCAGGACACTGCTGACCTTGACTCTCTAGCCAGCGCCCTGGAGGAGATTGGCAAGATCCACTCCAAAATCTCCCCCAAGGACTACGATGAGCCAGAGTCTGACTTCAGTCACACACAAGCAGGCGGTCTGTGTGGAACAGGCTCTCTGACGAGTCAGAAGACAGAAGACTCTGCTCCTGAATATGCAGTCTGAGTAGAGAGTGAGTGAAAACTGACGACCTGAGACACATATCTGTATCTGTGCACAGCCAGCGACAGACAGACACACTGTGGCAGTGCACAGGAAGGTCATCGTGTTGTCTATGAGGAGACGAAGCAAGGAGTCGCATCTTTTTCTGCCTTTCCAGTTTTTGATTTTTAAGCTCATTTTTAATGTATTGATTCTTTATTTAAAGGTTAATCCACCCTTACTGTTTCCAGCCACCATATTCCAGCTCAGAGGGTGAGTGGTTTGGGGGGTGGGAGTATTCACTGAATCTTTGTCCATTATTTCCTTACGTTTTAGGAGATGAGGACTGTTCTTGCCCCTTTACACACTGGTCAACATGGCAGATTTTGAAATGCAAACTATGTGATACACCTGTTGCATAACTTCAGAAACACCTAATCTAATTTCTCTTTTTTACCACCACACAATCCTTGTGTCTAGAAATGCATAAATAAGCACTTAGAATCAACTTTTACACTTTATATTTTATTGTTGAATATTTTATTTTTTGTAGTCGTGAACTTTCAAAGCCTTGTATCTTAAAATTCACCCAATTACAGATCTTAACAACATTCAAAAACAATCTGTTATATATCAGGCATTTCTGATAGACAGAGATGGAGAGGTGTTTAATCATTCATACAAAAGTACTTGGTTGTGGTATAATGTTGCAGAGGGGGGTTTCTAACTGCGGCATAACAATACATTACAGATTCCTCCTCCAAGAGATGGAGTGGAGGAAGCTGTGAAACAGTGTTTTCTGGGACTGCAGGAAGCGTATACCAGCATCTCATCACCCAACCAACCGGCCCTGACGAATCTGACCCCACCACCACCACCATCACCACCACCCTCCCCTCACGCCCAGCACACATGCAGACACTCATACTGACATTTCATGGCTTAAGAGGTCATGTGCACAAGGAAAGAGAGTTTGCATTATGTACAATAACAAAACAGAAATATTGTGTCATTGTCAGAAATAAACCCACAGTGTGCGGTCATGTGTGTCTACAAAACAACACAACAAACACACTGAGAGAAGGATGAGAGAAAAAATGCTCCGGGCATCTTAGGCATGAAATCAAAAAAAGCAAACACTGTTTGATGTCAACCACTGAGGTAGTGCTGAACAAATAGTTGGCTGACCCATAGTGCCAGTAGCAGTGTGTGAACGTCTGTGTTGAATCATTTTGAAAAAGAGGCAACAAAGATAAAGAAAATCTGTTACACTTGTTTTATAGTTATATGTTATGATTACTGTACCGCAAATTATGTTGGGTTTGCCTTCACTCCACTACAGAGATGCATGCTGGTCATAATGCCACCAGACGAAGCAACAACACATCCTCTCACTTACTCCTGCTGCTATCGAGACATGCAAACAGTGCTTTGTTTTTCTTTTTCTCTCCCCAGGTTTTGAGATAACTGCCTCTGACCTCTATTTCAAATAAGTGTATTGGGAAGTTTCATTTTCTAAGATAAAAAAATATGGTGCTGCAGTGCTTTGAATGTTACCATCTGAAGACATGAGGACGCATTTCAAAAACAAAATAATAATGACAGAGAAACAATAAATAGTTTTAAAAAAGGGAAAAAGGGGTCTAATTTCTGAGTGTTTTTGCAGTAGGATTGCTGTAGAGGAACTTGATCCAAGAAATGGACTCCTCATGGGTCTGAAACTGTTCCAGGACTGTATAGAGGCACGTCCGTTCAACTTGATCAAACACCTTTTTAGTATCTAGACTCAGTGTGACACATCCTTTGAGATTTGGCTGTATGATCTCAAAAAGGCATGTGACATAAAAAGAAAGCTCTTTCCAGGGACAAAACCCTTTTGATCTGTTTGCAAAAGTTCATCAATTAGGAAAGGAAGTTTTCTAGTTAATGTTTTGGCCAAATTGTTTAATCTGTATTCCATAAAGAGATAAGTTTATAAAAGCCTTCTTCTTTCCAATCCTTTCCATTCTTTAGAGTCAGGTGAATTATAAACTACTGTTTTTTGATAATATCCCACCCATATACTCTTTTTTTGTACAATCTAAGTAAAATGAGGCCCGTTGAACTGCTTGTAAATCTCACTCCCTAATCAACCTGGACTTTGACTTTTCCCATGTTTGAGAGTCAGTTGAATTTCATCATTATTCTACATGTTATTTAGGCATTAATGACACATTGGTCAAATTAATGCAGTTCTGGGTATTTCCATGAATCTAGAAAATCTTCCACATTTCTTGGACAAGCAGTTGACCATAACTAATATAATACATTGGAATCTACCGTATTTATTTTTATTCAAGGAATGGAGATAGCCAATTTTGATTTACTTTTGTGCATATGTATTGCCATTTAACACATCCATTTTGCCATTAATTTATGTGGTTTGTGTTAGAATTCAAAGTACTAAGTAAGTAAAAGTTGAGGCTCTACCAATTTTTGTAAATTATATTTGGTTGAGCTTGAACTTGAGTTATTAAATTGTACATATATCTCTCTGTGGAATTTTGTTGAGCATTTGCTGCAGTCATTTGCTTATTTGCTATCCTAATTTAAGTAGTTTGCTTTGTCATGTTTCTTCTGATATTACTGAAAAGAAATTATACATCCCTTTATAAACCCTTTAAAGTTTCCCTCAAGTTCAAAATGAGAGGTTTCATAATTGCCACTGGTTTTAAAAAATGTGTATTTCGTGTTTCTTGGTGCTCACAGAGCCTTAAATTATCAAAAAGTTAAGGGTCAAATCTCGTTTATAATTGCACTCCAATCGGTTCACATATTCTCATTGCAAAGGAGATAAAAAATGTAATGAAATTTGTAGAATTCACAAATGGTAATTTCTTGGACAAACAGGGTTTACATTACAAACATTCAAAAGACTTCTATACATGCTTGTTTAAGAATCAAGCTGGGAGCAAAAGTCTGCCAAGATATCTGTTTACTGTATTATTTGTTCCCACGAGTATTTATGCTGGCTGAAGGTCTCTGCTAGATTAAAACACTGCTCATTTAAAACTTGCTGGAGCTGTGTTAGCAGTGTGAGGAACTTCTGGCAGAGTCTTTAAGTGAAAATACTGTATTTCTACCAAAAAGTAATAAGTCTTTAAGTAAACATCAAATGCCCTAACATACATGGAATATCCCGCCCTGTTGGATCTTAATAAATAACATAAATTCATACAATCAAAAGATACTGTCATTATTTATGAGACTACCTGCGTTTTCTGATTAAAAAATTGGCCAGTAATATTTCTAACAACAAATCAAAGTCACCCCCAGTTATTTGATTATATTAGTATACCTAGTATTAAACCTTGAACTTTTCAAAATAATTCTGTCATCATAATTTGCCCCATATAGGTTGAAAAATGTTATTTGTGTAATTTTGCCCCATAAACATCATTTTTTTTCAGCATTGTGGACTGGTACCTAAAAGAAATTCCCATCTGAGTCAGCATGTCTGCCCGCGCTGCTTTCACTGAAAAAATGATTATACACATAGCTTTTCTCTCTGCATCTAAGCTAAACGTGAGCAGAATTCTTACACAGGTTTCACATCTGCTTGTAGTAACTTTAGATGGAATAGCACCTTGCCTCTTTCACTGGCTCATAAACCCCATTTGGTTTCAATGAACAAAAGATCACTTCTCTCTATGTCCTGTTGTCAAGGCCATCCTGCATTTAAATTAGATTACTGCAGTTTCTTTTTTCTTGTTCTCTACTGAATCTTTGTAGCCCTCTGCATATTTTCAAAAGACATATAAAAACATCATCCTAACATGAACTACCTGACCTGCAGGGAGGACAGACACGTCTATGACAACAATAACTTCCATACAATCCCCTGACTTCTTAATCCTTACTTCCTCATTCTTAAAGTCATAGATCTAGATCTGTTGTAAAAATAACAGAGTCACAACCAGGATTTGAACGAGTAGTGTAAACTCCGCCCTGCATTGATACAGAAAATGAAATGAGATTAACTTTATCTTCTTCAGCAGAGAAAATAAAAATACCAAAGGAAACAGCTTGCTGCAAGTGGACTTTACAGCCTCCTTTTATGAAGTCCCAGCTGCAGGCCTGCATATGACTGACCTATTGTTGTGTCATCCAACCACTTTAACATTAAAAGGGAGACACCCCCCCACCCCCACCAAGGTTAAGAATTAACACAAACACATATGCTGAATGTTATTATTAACCTGCCCTTGTTTCCTCAGTGACATTACATCTTATAGCTCTGTGTGCTGTGTGAGTATATGTGAGAGCATATAGTGACATAAACAAATGCATATCCCAGTTAGTGTTCCTTTTAGTGTATCTGAGGGTTTTTACATGAGAACAGTTGTGCTCTTTATCTCTCCTTATGTCCAGGAAACACCTGAGCTACATATTTCTATCTCGGTAAATTAACATTAGTTATATCTTACATTTGGAACACATTTCCTCTGTTGACCTGCAGAGTTTCTTTCAGGGTCTGAACAGCTGCTGCACATTTTGACAAGCTTTAGCAAACACTGCTTCTGTGCTGTAACACCTGGCAGGGTTGGAAGCTGTGCATCATTTGACACCTTCTGTGGCAGATATGTGGATTCAATCATCTCTTTATTTTACTTTTTTTTTCCTTTTCTGTGACTTAATTTGTTTTCTATGACAGTAGTATGACGGGAGGTACTCTACTGGCAATCTGGTGCCGTGGTGGTTTCTTCCCATCCCACTTCCCTTCTTTCATCCTGCAGATTCTCAGGTTTTGCCTCTTCACATGTCCCTTCAGTTTGAGGCATTTCTCACACAGCTGCTTCATTTGAATGGCAAACATGTTTGACTTTATGTAATGCTCCTCCATAGTGTCTCAGGTGCCAGATGCAAATTTTTCTTCAATTTTCTTTTCTGGATTCCCATTTGTGTTTTCAACTGATGTTGCTTTTGATGCAGCTGTTTTATCCGTCTAAATTGTCATCACATCACCAGTCTTGTTGCAGTCTTGTTGCTCAGCATGCAAGCTTGCTCTTGCATTTTTTTTATTGTTTTTCTTTTTTTGTTTTGTTTTGTTTTGCTTTTGTATTTGTAGGTTTGGATACCTCAGTTTCTGAGCCTATGAACTGCTCCTGGTGCAGTTTAAATACAGTTACTTCTTTGTCAAAAAAATCTGACTTTTTAAAAATATGTTGTTTGAAATGTATGAAGTAAGTGAGTTATTAATCTACATATGTCATCCTCTCATCATTCATCTGGAAGTGCCTCTGGGTTTCCTGCCTCCACCCTGTGAAAAATGCCACATCCAAAATTAAAGACTACCAGCAGTATAATCTTTACAGTTACAGTACAGTAACATTTCTTTTTCTTAATTAGATATAAGCAGCAGCACTTATGAAATTCCATTTATCTCCACTGAACTGGGGTGGAGGCAGAAATCTTAATGGCAGATGTCTCAAAACCTGGACCAATAAAAAAACATGTATATTAAGTTTATAGGTGTACTCTGGTTTCCTTACGTGTTTGGCTACATTGTGCTCGATAATTTCCATTCAAAAAGAGAATAAATTGCCCATGTATCACAGACACGTGAGGCTGTAAAGGCAGGTTGAATTGTTCTCTTGTGTTTATGTTTCCTCTCCTGGTCTTAAACACTGAATCAGACATCTGCACCTTTGTCTAAAGTCTTGGCCTCATCCTGATCTCAGCGCTCAAAACTGTTCCTGTGATTTGGGTCATGTGGTGTCTCAAAATGTGGGGAAAAGTTATTTTTATGAAGTTGATGGTGTCTGTGGACTTAATAGTGAAATGTTAGTTTGTAAAACACATATAAGATAGACTACATTGCTTTCTACCTCGAAGTGCTATAAGCTAGAGTGCTGAGGTTAAAAACAAGGCTGCAGGTATCGAAGGTCTGTGTGGGTTTAGCATTTGTATTAAATCAGATTTGGTTCTACTACTTTTCGTTTTTTCAAATCAAGATTAAAACAAATAAACAGACAGAAGCCAATTTTGACTGTAAGACTAAAATTTGATTCACCAAGACTCTTCCCTAAGTAAAAATAAGACAAACCTTGTTTGTTTAGTACATAAATGACTCTTACAGCTTAATTCACATCTTAAAAATCCTCAATTTGAGGGATTTAATCATAAAGTTTAGTGAAAACCTGTGGTTTAAGAATTTTCAACCCTAGTTTAAAAATAAGAAGTTTCATACAACATAAACACACACAACTTCCTCTTCTCTTTATGGACTTTTTTGCCCTTTTGTACTGAGTCACCTGACTGCTTAAAGGCTACTGAAGACACTCTGAGGCCAAGTTTCTACCATGTGAAGGGTGGTGATGATCTTTGCTTTCTTTTGGCCAACTTGTCTTAACCAGAAAAGAAATCACCTGTTTTTACAGTTGACAAAAAAATCAAACTTGTATAATCAACCTTTATAAAGACAGGAGAGATCCTTCCTGTCGTCTAAATACATTTAATCCAGAGTTCTCATTTCTTGTCTACAAACCCTCTTCAATTTAATTTTGGTTGGTTATATTTCAAGACAAGAGAGCTAAATGTATTTTAAAATTGTCTCTCAGTGGTTAAACAGGATTGATACAGGGACTTCAGATGTATATGTGACAGTAGTTCTAGTGTTTTGTTTTGTTTTTTTTTGTTTCTTTTGATAAAGAACCTTTGTATTTAAGTTAAATTATGTTCATCTTTCTTGGGATTTAAGCTAGGTGGGTGAAGGAACTCACTGGTAATCTTTTTGCCGCTCAGTGTTGTTGATTAATCCCGTACTGTAACTAGCTAAATTCTTCTTTTCATTCCTGCAAGCAAAGAATGTCAAAAATGGATTTGTGTGCTTCTGTAATGCTCAGTGGTGGCTTATGTTGCATCAGTGCAACCTGTGTGGTTCACCCCATCACACTCAGCATCCTCTTTCTTATTTTAGCTGTCCATTGTTGCTCTTTAATGGGCTAAACCTTTTTTTATATAAGACACACATATACACTAATATATCCCACTGTGTATAACGGTGCATTGTAAAACCAACCCTGTTTGAGAGATTAAAAATCCTCTGTTGAGTCCATGATTTTCTGACACCACACTTGGTCGATCTCATACTCTTTTTTGCTTTATGCATGGCCTTTGGTTCAAACTGTATTCTTGTGCCTTGTTTAACAACTGTAAAATAGTATATGTTGTAAAGTACAGATGGTAAATAGATGGGGATGGAAAAAAGAAAAATGAATCATACTGACAAACATTTAAAGGTGTTAGTTGAAAAAGTATTTAAGATTATAATATTGAATTGGCTGCAGAGCTTTTCTAGTGCTGAACTTCTATGTTTGGTAATGCCATGGCAGCTTTGTGGTAAATTGTATCTATAATTATGGACACTTTGGATGTTTTCTGTACAGTAGAATTTGCAAATGTATATGCAGCCTTTTTGAAATAAATATACAGTTACAAAATAAAAAAATCAACATGTCTAAATGCTAATTATTTTGCATCATGTGGTACAGTAATCCATTATTAATTATCCAGCTATCTAGTTAATTAATTTCAGCTTTGACCTCGACACTCTCATCAAGGAATACATAAGGTCAGCACTGCTGGGATTATGGAAAATGGAGTAGAGATTTTCAATTTTTGATTCTTAGATCCAAAAGTGGAACTTACAAATTATATATACTGTAATGACTGTAAAAGTAAATCAGAATCAGAATCAGAATCAGAAATACTTTATTGATCCCCGTGGGGAAATTGCCTTTCATTACAGATGCTCCCATTCAGAAGTCTTAAAAAAAAACTATACATCTCAACCAGAGAACTTAGAGCAGCCCCACAACTGCATATGAAATGCTACATACATGTTACCTTTGTAAAAAAAAGGCAGATTTATTTCTGACCAAATGTGTGTAACACATTTTGAGCCCGTTAAAAAACATGACAGCTTGTATGTTCAAATGGATGGTCTTGCAAAGTCATTGACAAATCTGTCAAGTCATACTTTCTTGTTATCATTGATTTTTACAGGCTGAGGCTGTCAAAGATGAAGCACTTCTGGCTTCAGTCTGGTGAAGTTCAGGACTCTGCTTATCTTGCTTTTGTGGTTTTTCATTCTTTGATATTCATTTAAATTCAAGGCTGGTTTCAAATATACCAACAACAAATTAAAAAAAGAAGCTCTAATTAAAACATACATTTGAAATTTATTCATGCTCCCTCAACTTTTGACAATACAAAAATGTATATTTACTCAAAGAATGACATATACTTTGAGATACATATCTGTATTAATCTCTATAAGTAACATCCAGAATCACACTCCAAACCAGTGACAATTTTGCATATTTTTTCTTTGGTGAAGAGGTCCCTCGAGCCTATAAACATCTTGCCACATACAGTTTATTGACATTCTTAATAAAACTTTGAATGAAAATCATGAAAATAAACAAAAATCATCCTATGCTTGTCACATCCTGTCTGAGCTAACAATCACATATTCTAATTGTGTGCTCTGTCTCACATTAACATGCTGGTCAAAGTCAGACAGCCTACACTGACAGTACTATAACCTGGCAAAAAGTAAACAAGTATGGAAAGTGTATGTGTGTGAGTAAATAAGACACTCCCATGCAATGTACATTTCACAGCAGCTGCTGAACAGTTAAGTCTCCACTCTGTTAGTACTTTATGATAGCTGTTGTAAGTTGACAGAGGCTTTAAACTTGGGGCACAAATATGTGCAACTGACTGCGATGCTACTTCTTCCAAGGGGATGACAATAACTTTCTTTAACACAGGAGGGTTGCTTGGCAGTCTGCTGCTTAAAATATGTGTGCACATGCATGGGAAAAGTGAGTTTTTCATACTATGTCCCCTTAAACAAGGAAACAGGTGATATACAACAATACCTTTTCCATCTATACAACACAAACTCACACAGGCATGTACACACATGCGCACACACGGAGAACAGTGAGTACAGTAGCCCCAGGCACAGATGGTGCCCCTTGTCCACCAATGACAGTGTTATATAAGTGGATTGAGCCCAGGAGCAGAGGCCTGCATGCCTGCTTTACCAAGCAAAAGTGGTGCATGGGATGTGTTCTGTGGTGAAAAAAGGAAAAGAGAGTTTGAGCCTTAGGAGACAGACGCGCACAGCTTTAAATAGCTCTAATCCCACCCCCATCCTTATACATGCATTCGGCCACTTTCCTACCACTGGGTCTCTGACAGAGCACGGCAAGGTATCAGGCATGCAGACCCTTTTCTCCTCTGCTCTGCTCTGCTCTGAAGGGTGTGTGGGTGGGAGCTGTATCTGGATGAATGTCTGTCTATGGATGTGCACAGCTGCATGTGCACAGTGGGTAGAAGGTGTAAATGTGATCTGAATGTTGAGGTGATCTGAGAGGAGGCTGGCTTTTCAAAGTGAAGGACAAATCGCTGGGTTTGGTCAGAACAAGGACATGTAAATGACCTTGGGATGCATAAATCCAAAAAAAAGAGGAAATTCTGGCATGGATCGTCTCCCTTGGTTTTTTTGGTTTTTTTTACAAATACTATTTATGCAAAAGCCCCCATCCTAAATAAAAAGACAAGGTTACTGTTGGGTTGTCTGCTGCTTGCATGCAGCTCACCTAATGCATATCCTATTCCTGTGCTGCACACTAATACTCCCTCCACCACAACCTACACAATAACACTGACATGGGGCCAGTGGTTAAATGCCATACAAATTGGCATTTGCTCATCCAGCTCCCCATTTCCCAGCTTGCACCACCTGTCCATCACAACAACACCATGTCTGTTCTCCTCCTTCTTCTTCCATCTCTACTCTCATTCATTACCTCCCTCAGAGGCAGCCATCTCCTCCTCTCATTGTCCCTCTGTCTTTTGTTGCCCTCCTCAACAAAAGAGAACACTTGAGGCTGTGGTGTGTGTGTGTGTGTGTGTGTGTGTGTGCTTGCTTATGACAATGATGCTTCATTTCCTCCAGACTGACTGCTTGGGTATAATAGCTGGTGTGTATGTAGAGTTGGTGCACTGCCTCTTTAAGGCAGGAGTGTGACAGCTTGCAGCTACGCTCGATCCTTGCCCCCTGCCATCACTGCAACACACTGCCATTTGCTGCCACACATACACTTGGTAAGCATTATCTCTGTCACAATGACACAATGAAGCACATTAAACAGGCCCACCAAGAAGAGTCTGTGATTGCTGCTGCCAAAAAAGGGCAGTAATGTTTTTGAAAAGTGCAATGCAAACTGAGTTGTACTTAATTTTATGCTGTGCTTAGAGAAAATGACAATAGTTTAAAGATGTTAAAATGACATAAAACAAATCCCAAATCAAAGTCAAGTTACTGTTTGCTTTTAGGGACTGATTGTTGGTCAGTCCATTTCTTTGTGCACTCATCCATGTCCCTATAGAGATAAAATGTAATCACTGTGGTTGTTTGCAATTTTTTTCTTGGAGCACCACCATTAGATCTTAGTCTTTAATTTGTTCAGTACTCTGGCACTTAATTGGAGAAACTAACATTCCCATCAGCTTCAACTTTCCTTGAGGTTTTAAACTTTTTTAACACAATAACTATTAAATTCGAACATCTTCACTGACTTGTGAGCATGTTGGCATGACATTAGTACCTAAGCACAGTGATGCTTTAGATTCTTAAATTTCTCTTTATGATTCCAAACATTGGCAATACAATTTTTTGCATATTTTCACAAAATTGTATTGTGCTAAAAGATTGAGTACACACTCAGTCACCAACTGGACAGTTTATTGAAATGGTAAATGGGTGCATCTATACAGTGCATTACAATTTGCTTATTTTTTATCCATTCACACATGGATGTTGCAAGCTACCAACGTTTAGGGTTTGGTATCTTGCCGAAGGACACTCTGATGAGTGACAAAGAGGAGTTGGTCATGAAACCACCACACCTGTCCCAGTGAATTTAACGGAACAAATTTTTATCATTCAGGCCAACTTCAAACCATCCCAAATCTCTTTGGTGAAGTAATTTTACACCCAGCAGAGCAGGACTTTAAAAACCAAATGGTGAACACAACTAAAGTTATAACAGTTTTCATTTTAGGCTGCCTGGCATATGTTTTCAGCAACTGGTTTGCAAAAACACTGTAACTTTAGGCAAAAGTTCTGCTTGATTGACTTTGTTTCTTAAAAAAAGGGGGTGATATGGTCATGATCTTGAAAAGGGAGGTGATCACTTGACCTGACTGACATGTTTACTCAGTCCTCTGCAGCTCAATCGAAATGCCCTCTCTGCAGACTCTCTATGAACCTAAAGGGCAAAATAAGGACTGTTGTCTCCTCTCTGCAGATTCTACTGAGTCAGTCGGTTTCTTTAAATCCTATCAAATAATAACATCAATTTGTTTGAAGACACCTGTACAGTCAATGTGATCTACGACAGTCCTACAATAATTGCTTCCTGCTTTTTTAATACTGTCAGAGTCAGCATATAAAAACAAAGCACACATTACCGAGTAATGTGCATGTATATTATAATTACTGTTTTTTATTTGACTTTGTAGTGTCAGTCTTGACCAATTAAGGAATATATACCATGTTTTTACTGCTCCATTCATTTAAAGTTACAATGTCAGTGCTGTTTGGCAAGACATAATTGTGTTTTCCACGAGCTTATGAGCAGTAACAAAATGTCACAATAGAGAATAATACAGCACCTAAGAGTTAGTCATGGCTGTCAGTCATTTCTCTCCCTCCATGGCTAAGTAAGCATTCAGTGATATGTGTTTGTACCTACCAATCTAGGCTGCAGTGCTTTCTCGATTATAAGACTCCTTAGATGTTCTGGCCTGAAAGTCACACACATTTAATCAGTCAAGTAAATTACAATTAGAGTTGTTCAATATGTAAATGAACCCTTTACCCTGAGTGTATTTAACATTCACTGTCGGCAACTGAATCTGTTTCCTTTTGCCTTGAAGCTCCCCTCATTTGCAACTAAAAGTGCCATCATCGGTCATGAAATATTTTAGGTGCAATTTATTATTCCTGGTTAAAAGTTTACTCAAAGACTGAGAAAGGTACAGAAACGGTGTCGCTTTTCTTGTGGATAGTAGGTTGCTAAGTTATTAACTATGTAAAGAGTAACTAAATGCCCGGAGTTTTGGCTAAAGTGCCTCGTCCCTGAAATAAAACAAAAAAAATCTGCATCTAAAACTTGAGAAAAAAAAGTATCAGTGTGGGCAGCACTGGGAGGCGGGGCAATGGCATGCCAAGTCACTCTTTCCACCACTTTCCCACACATGAGTTGCAGCTGTGCGCACACACACCCACAAAACAAATAAACAAACACATTTACACACCGCCATAGATTAGTAAGGTAGTGAGAGTTCCTATGAGGTGGAGAACTTCCACCTCCTGATATTTATCTGATAACAATACAATCTAACTATTCAATTTCTATCACTGTGCTCAACCCGCCCGTAATAGTCCTCTTGATTGGAAATGAGAAAGAGCTGTTGGTTGGGAGCTGTTGGTTTTATAGCGGGGGGTGGGGCAGCAAGTTAGTGCAGAGAGGAGGGGGAGAATTTGTTGGCGACATATGTAATAACCACACACATCCATACTAACTAGATCAGCCAACAGCGAAATGCAATAGCAGGGTTTCAACCTGTAGAGGGCAGTGGCTATGTATTTTTATATCAAAATATGTAGAATTCACATACTTTGCAAAAAAATATCAAGATTTGGGCATGAGTCAATCATCAACACCACTGAATCCCCACATAAATTGGCTTTAAGCTGAAAAAAGTGGTTTTGTGGTTAAGTAACTAATTAAAGCATGGTAATTTTTTGTAAACCAGGGTTGGCACAACACAAAACAGTTTGAGCCAGCAGCAAGCAAGTTTCTAAAGGACTCAGTATGCTTGAAACAAAGTTGGCTGTTGCGATGTTGTGCAAATTACTTGAAAATCATTGCTGCATTACTTTATTTCAGAATAGCTAAAGTAGTTCTTACTTTATTAAAAAAAAATTACTTTATTTTTGTTATTCAGGACAATTCTGTAAAAGATGACTTTAGATACTCCAAATCCTTTATTCCCATACATCATATCCTCTGTAATAACATACGTAGACACAGAAAATGAGATACTGTTGTTTAATAAGCCGGCAAGCTACAGTTTGTGGTTCAGCAGTCTTTTAAGCTCTGATGTAATTTTGCACCATTTTGAGTTGGAAAGTCAAATGAGGATCGCAGATGAAAGGCCTTTCAAAATTTGATTTTGTTCGAGGCCTTGACCTTGACTTAGGATTGTTATGACAAAGCTATGACTTTCAAGGCCAGAACAAATTTTTATGCCTAAAGGGACACATGAGGATTAGTTTACTCATCATCAGAGTTTCACTCAGCCTGTGAAAACTAATGTATAATGTCACTTGTGGCTCAGGGGGGAAATCACTAAAGTTTGAAAATAAACCTGATGATGTCATATTAAGATGCTAGACTTAAACATTACTGAACACAATAAACCACAGTCAAATAAGGTGTGTGACATATTTTGAGTTCACAATAGACGTTCATTTCAGCAGTAATCAAATGTGTCATCTTAGGTTTCAAAATAGGTCATACAATGTGTGTACTTTTCACTGTCTCTGTTCTATGGGGTGCACACAGCATTTGAGCCATTTTTGGGTCTTTCAAATTGGAGGTGGGGGGGATTCAATAAATCTTTTCTGTATTTTAAATATCAATCATATTCTGGTGTGAGTAAGAAATACATCTATTTGATTATAAAACAATAATGGACAACATGACACTTTGACCAATTGGTGGCGCTACATAATAAGCCAGTGGGTCTTAAATGATTGTTTGATTGCTGATATAATAATTACTTACATAATAAAAAGTACCTAGTCTGTTACTTGGATTCTAAAACATTATGAGAATAACCATTATTGAAAATTGGTTCTGCAACCATGACATTCTCATCTCAAATGATTCATATTGAGAGGCAAATATTTTTGACATTCTGTGGAAACAACTCAATGGATGCCGACTGACAAGCACAACACTCTGACCATACCTCCACTTTTTTAAAGAGAATAACTAATGATAGACAGTCTCCTGCAGTGTGAAAAGCAAAACAAACAACAAAGAACAATAAAATATTTTTTTTTAAAAAAAGGAAAAGAAAAGAAAAAAAGAAAAAAAGCTAAGCATGTCATCCAACTCTTAGGTAAAAACTTTGAACAGCTGGTGGTGCAACGTCTTTTGGACTCATTCTCTGTAATCCACAATAAAACAGCAGACATTTAAAAAAAATCTATTAAAGTGTCATGTGTTCTAAAGACAATGACAGATATCAATGTCATGCACATCTCTCAACCCCTGTAAGTGATTACCATGCTTTTCTGATTTTTCCTGCTTTAACCACCACCCCCGACTACCCTCTTCTCAACACAATCTTCCCATCATGCTGCAGGCAACTAAACAGATCCTTTGTTTTGGGTCTTAGAGAAGCCATTATAAAGCAGACTTTGTTCTATGCACTCTCTCTCTTTCTCTCTGTTACCCTCCTCACCCCTCCTTCCCTCGTTCCACCCAACCAGCAGATGGTTAATGATTCATAGACTGAGTGCGCACGTGCTATAGCGAGTGTAGCATTACTCTATGGACGTGCAGAGAACAGGGTGACAGTGTTTTGTTTATGACTTAAACGATATGGTCTGTTAAAGAATGACACCAGTCTCGTGTTGACAAGGTTGATCATTTGTACCAATATTCAGTGATTAATAAGTTCATTAAATAGAATTCTCATGGAAAAAAACTGTTATAACCTTGTGAAACTTAAACGAATGCTAGCTAAGAATGAGTGTATATTATATTAATTGAGATGAGTTTTTGAATAGATTATTTGTAAGCTGTGTCTACATTAAAGAAATATAAATATGTACCCATATCATGTTTATGTGTAGCTATAGAAAATAAGCAAATACATTTATATACTGTACTTAAATACAACTATATATGGTACCTGTGCTTTACTTGAGCGGCTTCTTTATATTTCTCCAGTACAATTAAGATGCAAAAGTAGTTTTTTACTCCATGACATTTGTTGGTTCAATAAGATTTCAATTAGTAATGCAAAATGTATATTATATAATTTTATCAGGGTAGGGATCACATTCTAATTTGCAATATAGTAATCAAAATCAGCTCTACCCTTACTAATTTTAATATCAATGTGCAGTTCACATTAATATATCTATATTCTAATACAGTTATATACTTTTTTTCCATAACAGGCAATTTTGTATAATAAGTACTTTAATTCATGGTTCTTTACTTGAAATTGGATGCTAATACTTTGTACTTCCTCTTATACAAAATCCTGAATACAGATACATTAATACACTTTTACTGGTAACAGAGTATTTCTAATCTGTGGTGTTGCTACATTTTCTATGGTAGAAGCTCAGAATACTTCTTTCATCACTGTTAATGTGTATAAATATGTGTGTGTGGGTGTGTGTGAGAGTGTGTGAGAGAAAGAAGTGTTTATCAAAATCAAAGCAGTAATCATTGACTTCTAGGACCAACTTTCACAGTCCGGCCTTAAATTGGCTGAGCAGGTTTTCCTCATTCTTGTTACTTGTTGTCATTCGAACTCAATCAGATAATTTACCCCCTCTCTTCCTCAGTTGCACTATCTCTGCTTGCATCTCAACCTCTTTTTTCATGCTCCACCTCTCTCAGCTCTTGTCTTCTCTCTAAACTTAACACCCTAGAGATGCACCTCTCCTCAGGTTACAAATCTCCCTTTTGCCATCCCTCCATTTTATCTCCACAACTACAGCCATTCACTCTACGAAAAAAGGGGGAAAAAAGGGGAAGGCACCAGCAGCTACCTTTTAGCCTCATGAAAGCACTTCTGCTTAACAGAAACCCACAAGGTGACAGTTTGTTGAAAGAATATGCAATCTTTCTCCATCCACTCCTTTCTAATGTCAGGGACAGACAATGAAAGGAAGTGGTTTAACAGGGGTCCATAGTGATGGCAAGTAAACCCACCCTACAACTGTATGATGGATTCTGGCAAGAGAAGACACACACTCACACATGGTCCACTCTTTGGACATAGTCTAAAAACTGAAATGTAAAGCCACAGCTTTCCAGGCTCTCTTGCACATTAAGAAACAACGGTAAAACCAAGAAAGGAGCACACATCCAGCAGTCTACCTGCTCTCCTCCCCGGGAGTGGACTACCTTCCACCATACACAGCAACTTCCTATCCACAGGCAGCTGACATTATTCTCATTCCATGCATTTGTGAGTAGAACACTCAGCGGGAGGGAAATTTAAAGAATTCACTTTCAACTTGAATGTGGCACCGTTTCAGTGTCAGAAATAGTATTCAGAAGGAGTAAGGCTGTAATTTCACCAACTGACCGTATTAGCTCACCAACAACCAGCTTTTTATGTTTTTGACTGTGTTCACACTGCAGACTCAGGTAGCTTAATTGTGATTTTTTTGCTCTCTTGTGACTTTGATCATTTTTTTATAACAGTGTGAACAACAAAGGTCAAATTGAATCTGATATTTTCAAAATCTGGTTTGGGATCTTGGGACTTTTGTGATCATAAATCAGATACAGATCCGATTTAGAACAAAGGCAAAAATAACATAATCATTATTACTGACTATTAACGGCAACATATTACTGAGCAGCAATGGCAAACTCAATAAAAAAAAAGACGGGGCTGGCTTTTGCAGCTCTGCAGCTCCAATGATGTCTGTGTGGACAACACGTTTGTACATCACAGTGGTTTGAGAAGGAGAGTTGTCTTGCACAAGTAGAGGTTGGCAGGGTGTCCCAGGCTTACAGGTCCAGTGTAAAGGATATGGAGAGACTTATTTGTACCTACTTATTTTGTATGGCAGTAAAATACATACGTATGATTTAAATGGTGAATAATCTCCTGAAAATAGTTGATTTTTCACCATAGAACCAGTTAACAAAGGAAGTTGGTTTTCATATTTTTTGTGAGTTTCAAGGCCACTGGAGTTTCTCCTAGATGCCTGGAAGGGGTGGGGGAGGCTATTCAGTCAGGTGCAGTCTGCAACTTCACTGTTAGATGCCAATCAGTACAACACACTAAACTTGTAATGAGACAGTGAAAACTGTTAGTAGCATGAAATATTTATGTTCTTGGTAAATGACGATAACTAGTTATTAATGTGAAAGTTTACATGTAAATTTGAAGCACTCGATATGATGCTCTGAAGCAGACACAAAAAAAAGGGCATCATCATTTCATCAGTTGATGAATTTATGAGAACCAAATTCTTATTTATTTCATTAATAATTTAGACGTATATATGTATGTATGTATGTATATATATATATATATAAACAAGTGATGAAACACAGTGATAAACATTGGAGGAGTTAGATTCATGAGCTAAAAAGTCAGATCACACATTAATACTTACAGTGACTAGAAATTGTTTGTTTTGGATTTACCAATTCACACTTCAGCATGGCAGGTTAGGTAAAAAGCTTCATACTGAATAAAAGAAAAATAGAGGCAAAGCAATGTGAATGATATAGAATTTTTTAAAAAAAATCTAGAAAATCTTTTCTTGACATTTGATACTTCACCTATTTACAGCCACTGGATCACCAGAGATCCACTGAAGCACTTGGACATCCTTGACATTTTTCAATTTGTTCAGTTATCCACTAACAAATTCACTAATTCATATATTCTTTCTTGTTGTTCTTCTTCTTCTTGTTATTAGCTATTTCAAATAGGCCCAAAAGGTAGATATTAAACGGTTAATAATCTACACTGAATACATTTTGGAACCACTCAAGCAGGGGTGTGGCAAGTACTGTACTGTCACAGACTGCTATAAATCACATTGTAATATAAGCCCATCCCAAAAGCTGCTCCCTGCCTACACTACACATGTTGTGTAATAAAATGCTTGGCATGATTTTACTGTTCAGAACAAAGGCTTCATGGTACAGGAATTACTTCTATTAATTGGTCATGTAAAGGTTGATCACATAATAGACTATAACAGCCACAGCTGCTGACTTGAGACTTGACCTGTTAGGCCTTGGTTAAAGAATTAAGAATTAATCTTTATATACGTGTTAGACCAGACTTGAGACCAGACAGGCTGTAAAACTGACCTGAAAGCAGCACCTTGATCAATTCTGAGCTGATTGCAGCAGGCACTTTCTCCTGCATTGCGTAACCTCTGGGCCTTTCACTCAGTGTGACTGAATTAAGAAAACCATTAAATAGAGGGAGAAGCTTCTCCTGTTCATCATCTAAGGAGAGTTGCCTCATTCTTTGCATCATTGCAGCAGCCTGACTCATTGCAACACACATTTTTAAGGCTTTTATCTGTTGGCGATCTGCATTCCGTCTTTAGTGTATTAACAAATACACAAACAATGTGTTAGTCATGGCCCAGTGCTCAGTCTAAGACCATTTATATCACTGATCAGACTGCTGCTGTTCAGCAACTGTTCAACACAAATCATTAAACAGCTGTGTGTTTAAGTGATGATGTAGTTTTAAACAATTTTGGAGTTATAGCATACAAATCTCCATGTAAGTATTCACTTTATTGCAGTAAACAATAGTAAGGTTTTCATTCAAATGTGGCACAAATTGTAACCAAATATGTAGAAAATCCACTAAAGAAAATAAGAAATTAAAATAAGAAATCTCCATACTGAGAGCTTTGGCAATCACATGCCTCATAAACACCATGATTTATTCAGTCTGTTTATGTTGGATTCTTGTTGGACACCAACTGAAGAAGTCCACATTCTTGGGATTTATGGGAAAGCTGCACATGCATATTTCAGCCTTACTGCTCTTACTTTGACGCAGTTGATTCAAGAGTCACACATGTTTTGATGACTCTTCCATAGCCATATTTCTATTGTGCCTCTCTAAAAAGAGATATTAAAGAAAATCTCTAAAAAGGTTGGTCAAAACAACTAAGTCGGCACAATTAATTACAAGTTAACAGTGTAAGCTAATCAATTCTTAATACTGTGTTCAGCTGGTCAAATGTGAGTTAACATTTTTGTAAAGCAGCCACAGGAAATGCAACATATTTTTAATAATAGTTAACGTAACTTTGTTGTTGTCCTAACAAGATATAGACATATTTGTGTACCTTTTGTTCAACTTAATCCATGATCCACTTACAGCACAAACAATGGAGAGTAAATAATGAGGGAAATACCTTTTCTGGGATATTTAAATCGGCTGCAAGGCTGACTCACTGCACCTTCATTAAGCAATTACACACATTGTTCCTTGTCTGCTGTATTTTTTGAGATATATTAGCAGCGATTTCATTGTTTTTAAGCTAAAATGCTATGGCTAAAATAACGATTTCTAGACCCAATGGACTGACTTAATGTTGCAGATTGGCTCCAATTCCTAGAAAACTGTCTTTTAACATATTTTATCAGTAAGCCTGAAGATGGATCAATGCCTGATTTTCCCCAGTCTTCAAACTCATAAACCCTCATTTTACTGTTAATTTTGTTAGTTAAATGTTAGGATGTTGCTCAACATGTGGCTACTCTGGGGAACAGACTGGGGCAGTTTTGGACTAATGTTTTACAATGCTATTGTGGAACAATCAAGAAGAACTGTGCTAACTTTGAGCCTCATTTGAAGCAAAAACTAATAACAAGAATAGCAAGTTGGATGCGGGTATCTTTTTTTTCATGTTACCTTTTTTGTGTTTACACTGCAACACTAGCTTATTTAGTGTGAGCTTTGTCAATTCAATGAGTGTCCTTACAAAGATACAAGTTCAAGATTGTTTTTACTTTACCTTGTTTGCTTGTTACTTTAGGTAACTTTGATAAGCTTCCACAGTAACCACACGTACCGTCAAATCATCCAGGATGGAAGTCTACAGAATAATAAATTGGAAGAGCTGCAGTAACTTCAGATGCCGGGCAATGATACAGCACTCTGGGACATAGAAGTCAATGAAGCCTGATAAGAAAATCAACCTTCAAAACAGTCCAGATTGTCTGCAGTAGTCAGTGAGTTACTGAGAATAAGAGACCAAGATCCTGCCTGTTCAGTCAATGTTACATGTCTGAGATAAGGTATAAAGTTATAAATAAAGTCTGACTTTTATAATGTAATCTGTATGTACCTCTGTGCACTAGCTTACTTACTTCCTTCGGGGAACCCCAACCGCCAGGAAAACAAACAAACAATCAACCAACCAGCCAAACAAACAAACAAACAAAAAAAAATATCTTGAAATACTGAATCACAACACTGAATGCAACTTTTTAACTAAGGCTTCTAGAAACCTTGTATCGTGTCTGTTTGGTTAGCTGGAAACAAGGGACTTTTTGCTGTCAAATTAGACCAACAGCTGCTGACTTATACTTTCAGTACAGGTACAGGCACATTGTGATTCACTTTATGGAGCGTAATTTAGTTGAGACTCTTGCAAGTCAAGCAGATCTAGAGGTCATCCAATCAGAAATAGAGAGGATGACTGTCACTACAGACCACCTGCTGCCTTTTTGAGCTGACCTGACGTCTGCCACCAACAGATGATAAGGAAGAGACTGCGTGGCTGGAAGGCTCTCAGAAAACAAATGAAGACTACAGAAGAAAGGAGAGACTGTCTGAGACCACTGGTCTTGACAGAGCTTTCATTCAACAGCATCTGCTCCATCACTGCTGTCTGTGTCGAGCCAGACTCAGTAGACTGATACATTCAAGAGGCACTCACAAGAAAACAAGCCTTTCCTTTATGGTTTAATCAATGAACTTGTTGAAACAGCAACAACTCTATGTGATTACATTCACTTTATGGAGTAAAACATGATTACATTATTGTGCTTCAAGAAAAATGGCGTATCATAATACTCAGAAGGCTAGGGAATACTAAAAAATCTTTTAGTCATACAAATGCACCTGACCTCCCCAAAAGCTGAACTTTCAGTACACATGTGAGGGCTCAGTATGCTTCACACGCAGTGCTTGCCACAGAGTCAGACAACATTTGTAACACTGAAGCTTTTTCTACAATAAAAATCAGGGAGGCGGTGTGATGCATTTAGGAGGAGGCTATGACTTTTCTGCCTCGCCTTCAAGTGTAGCTTTTGAGAACAGGCTTAAACACCTGAGATGTGGTTAGACATCATTCTCAAGCATTAAGCCTTAAAGGATAGGCAATTAGTCTATTGGTGTGTTTCAAATTATTTCATGTCTGTTGTAAAACAAAAGTCAGGTGCCCATTTAAACACTTACTCAGGATTTGCATGTGCCAGTCATTCCTCCTCCTCATACCAGCCACAGCCCTTATTTTGAGCAAAAATGCATTTCAAACTTTAGCTTTCATTAATTTAAGTCTTAAGAACTTTTGGTCAGACAAATCAAGAAGATTAACTTCAAAGTTCCAGTGATTTTAGTAATATCAGTATTTTAGTATGGTTCAAAGGGAGCAAAGGACATAAACAAAATGGGAATGTTGAACTAAAAAGACTCAACTCCTTAAGATACAGATAAGCTTGTATAGTTTAGTTTTGTGTTGATTTTGTCACTCATTGTTTCTACTTGATTTGATTTAGTTAAACAGGAAAAATGATTCCATATAACTAAGCTGTATTTTTGCCACCCTTACAGACTGATGTTGATTCTTCTGGACTATTATTGATCGTTCCTTACTTGGATGCAAAATTAGTAGTTTGACATGCAATTTATGCAGCTCAGATGGCAAAACATTGGAGAAATTCCTAAAATGTTTTTGGGTTTTTTTTGTCCTGCTTCTTAAAAAATACATTTTTATTCACTGTGTTGCTTCATGGATATACTTTATCACTATAAACATACAGGATCCACTGGCAGCAGCTGCTGCATACACAGTGTAGTCTGCTTACAGAACAACATTTCTCTATTCAAGAGCTATATTATTGCTGAAGCTGTTATAATCCATTGTATGCTGTCTGGGGCAATTGCTGTGCCTGCTGCCAGATGTGTCAGATGTAATAAGTCCATGAACCTTGAGCAGGAAAAGGAATGTACTAACAAGTAGGCAAGAATCCCTGAACATTGATTATTTTTCAGCACAGACCTTTACTGCAGGGGCAGCAGGAAACCTCTTGGCTACAGTCTCTGAAAATCAATGAGTGAGAGCCTTCCTGCCCCTCAAGTCATCCCTCAAGTACCCCCTTTCACTTCCTGTACACATCTAACTCTCCAGCTAGGAGTTACAGGCCTGCATCTTCTCACAAACATCAGGCTCGATCCTTTTCTACTGTTAGTCTAACTATTTTGTGTATAGTCACTTGACAACAGAAACAATTATGTCTACTGTAGTTATCAGGTATAATGGTGAATAGAAATAACTTATTCTTGACAACTCGATGTATTGGAAAAGGAGTCTAACCTTATTGTGACCAAGCATAGTTAAGGTAATTTCTTTTTAGATTTTTTGATTTATCCACAACTATTGCTGTGATACTGTTTTACAGTGGCTCTGGAGGCATTTTTTGGCTTGTTTTCAAGAACTTTATCTAATGCCATCATAAAGAATAGATACAGTTGTCTAATACTTGGGTTTATGGCATATTACCTGCAAAACTAGGCCTTATGACAATTCCATCTGCCCTAACTATGCTTCAGTGTACTTAAGTCAAGTAGTCAAGTATTTTCATGGGTAGTTTAGTTAGCATGCTAAGATACCAATATGCTAAGCAAAGACTGAACATGGTAAACATTGTTACTTTAATGTTGTCTAGCATCAGAGGTTATTTAGGTTATTTAACTGTGGGACACAGTAATACTAAGACACCGGGAAAAACCTTTAGCTACATCCACTATAATCAGTCACCTAATGTTTTGCATCAACTAAATAGTGACTCTAGATCATGAAAATCCATGGAGCAAATTAGGAGATGTAAACTTTCACATAGTGGCAGAGTGTTCAAGGACTGTGTGAAGTTCTGACTTAACATGTCACACATGAACTAGACATGCCCCTAGTTTAATAGTTTTAAAGTTTAGTTTTGTTGCTATGTTATCCTGGGCTTGTAATAAATCATAATGCAATGGATCAAGCTCGTAACTTAGTACCACTTTGCTCACCCACGTTTCTACAGAAGTAGAGACAAACCAAATACTGGCATTAAGGAGGGTCTTCTGTGTTTTTTGAGGGTTTTGTGTTTCCCACTCACTTGGAAAAGGAGATTGAGCAGAAGGAAAGTCAGTGAGTTGTTTTTCTCTGATTTTTGTGTGCTTGTTGGGTAGTGCAATTAATAAGCAATTGGTTAAGGTGAAAACAACTAAGGCACAATGACATGAACCTGACACCCATAATGACATTATCCTTGATCTTAGGACAGTCATAGCTTACATTTTGCTCCTTAAACAATATGCAACTTCATGGCAGAAGAAATAGCTACTCTATCTCATAATTTGTCCTCTCCCAACTTAATGTATTTGATTTAGTGACGTCCGTATTAGCAGTGTTTGCACAGTTTACACGTAATAAGAGAAGACTCAAAGTTCAGTCTATACATTTTAAAATGAACTACTTCAAGTCCATTATTCAGAATTTTGAATTTTGAACTGAGTTTGCAATCCCAAAAATGAATTTGCACTCTTTTTATGCATTTAGGCACAACACTGCTTTCTAGCATGCTAGTTTTAGCATTTGAATCAAAGCATTGCTGTGCCTGTACATCTTCACAGATTAACTTATGTTGTCTCTCTTAAGAGACCGTTCATGTGAAGATGACATTGAGGAAACCAAAAAAGGCTGTGGTATATTCTTTTTTATAAAATTACACATCTTTTCATTTCAGTCATTGACATGTTCTTTATAGAGCAACTGTTTCCCCTTAAGGATGATTCATTGATCCACTAGAGACAATCTATTTTTTTTCCAATCACGAGCAGCACTGAGATGTAATGTACATATAGTAAGGTAACCTGCTGAATGTAGGACATCCAGCATCCAGTGAGGTGTGTTACATTTCCTGAGAGCTCTGTGATCAGAGCACACATATATTTACCACCTTGGTTCCTTTATAATGAGCAGCACAAGAGCATCCACCTTCGCTATTTTCACCTTCATCTTTCAGTGTTTCCTTTTGTCCTCTATTGTTCCTTCTTTTCCTCTGTTTCTCTTGTCTCTCTCAGGCTATATTTTGATATGGGATCATGGAGAAGGTTATCAAACTCAAGGACTATGTGAGGAAGGATGATTTACATTGGTAAATGAGAAAGAACAGAAGTTTCTGTGTACATTTAGACACGATTAAGACTGCACATAGTGAACATAGTAAATCATCTTGAAATAAAATGAAGAGTATCAAGTTTACTTTAAGACTTTCAAGTGTCAGAGGTGCTGTGTGTGCTCTAATCAGCAGGAATAATATTTTTTATGGTTAACTTTTCAGCATGATGGACTCGGATCATAGCTGCCCTTTTAAATCCATGCCTTCGTCACTGTGACTTCCATAAACCCTACAGTATTGAGTGGTAGGAGTGTGTACAGAGATGGGATAAAGCAGAGATGTAGAGAAAAAAAGAACAGGGGCGGAAAGCCAATGAGTTCTGTGGTATGCCAGTGTAAGATCTACTTATTGAATTCCATGTCATGCCCTTTGAGTGTAGTGATCCTGGAAGACAAACAAAGGATTAGATTGGAAACATGGCTGCAAGTCATTTGTCTGTCTTACCTCTTCCCCTCCCATCTCTATCCATTTTCTCTTTCTCTTGACTTATTGTGGGCTTTTCTATCTATGCATGTGAGTTTTTTGCCAAGTGGAGCTTAGTTCATGTTCCCGGAGGCTGTAAAGAAAAAGGAAATAGTTGGTCTACGGCAACAATGATCTGGCGACATGCCTCCATATAACTGCTCGGGGAGACTGAAATTGACAAAGCAGACAAATGGGAAGAGAAATGAAGAGAGAAATCAAAGAGAGATAAGAACAGTTATATCTGTTCCCATCATGTGTGTGGAGCCAGAATGAAGTCCCCAAAAAGCTGTTCATTGGAGACAGTCGCTGATGTTTGGCTGAACAAAGGACACTTTTTTACTGTACCATCAAGACCGTGAGTGATCATGTCAAAATGATCTGTTTTTCTTTATTTCTCAAGAAGATTGCCACCACATCTATGATACAATATTTATTACATGTAAAATGTACAATGTAAAGTAATGACACCAACTTTTCTCATGTCTCCATCACTAGTAGTCACCACTGTTTCTTGCTGTTTGTTGCAAAATGCAGCTCTCCCTGCCCCTGCAGCGTCACAATGTAAATTTAAGAAAATAAACTTTTTTTTTTAAGACTCAGAGGAAATGACTGGCCCTGCAACTGCATCTAAGATAGCTGGCAGTGTGAATACTTTATAAGAAAATTCGCCAAGCCAGTAAGAAGTAGACAGGTTACTGCTTGTGTAATGGGAGTGTATGAAAAAAAAGAATGCCATACTTCTAATTTTTTTCCTTTTTTGTCATATATGAAAAACCCTAAAATGCGAAGTGTAGGTGGATTACTAGTTTACTAGGAGTAAATCATTTAAAAAGTATTGTATAGTATAGTACAGGGATAATTCCAACCTTTTCGATCCACATAAGTGGTTGATCACTGTAACTATGATCACTGTGAGCTGCTTCCAGAGTATTTATTTCGGAAATGATGAGAAAATTCATTATTGTCAGCATAATGTCACAGACATGATAGAAACCTCTTGACAGAATTTTATTCTCAAAAGAAATTGCAAGCTACCTGATATATAAATGCTAATATTGAAGACATTTGAAGATTTTCAGTAAATTTTGAAAATTAAACAAAATTAAATGTGAATCAGTATTTGTTTATGTTTACGTCACTGCCAATAAAATATGTTCAAGATCTCAATCATTAGGTTACACTTCCCTTTTGCAATTAAAACCAACTTATCAGATAACATGAACACTCACCAGCATGATAGGAAATACTTAAGATGATAAGAATTAAATTTTTGTCACCCTGGAGTGTGAAATTAATGCAATTATGTTGCATGGGGACATAAGAAGTCCTCAGTTATGAGAAGCAGCATGTGCCTTATATAATCAAAGCAATCAAACTGAGAAACTGTGGCTTTTCCTTTTAATGTTAAGCATTAAGCAGGCATTCCACTAAGAAACACTGTACCCTGCCACAATATTCCACAGTGGATTAGTGCATCATCCCCTTTGTCCTTGTACCTGAAGTGGTTAGGGGAGCAACAGTCTCCAGGCAACTCGGAGGGAGGAAGGCAGTGACAGCAGCCTCCAGTCACAAGATACAGAGCTGATAAATGGCTGATCAGTCACAGAGACAGGGGCAAAGTCTGGGTCAACAGTGGCTGAGTGGAATGCAAAGAGCAGCTGCTCACTCTCTTTAAATCCCATACTGACCACAAAATTGACACAGTATTACTGCATTTTGCTTAACTGTACCGTACCATACTCTATAATACAGTGCACTACGTGAATATTATACTAAAGTATATTATATATTATATTTATAATAAAGTATCCTCAATATGTTATCCTGTGCTTTACAATTTTTACACTATACTGAAGTGTACTCCTTATTAATTATATATAGTATGAAGTTATTCCAATTTATACTGTGTTAGATGACAATTAACTTAAGAATGATAAATGTGTTTTTTCTCACCGAAAACATGATGCAGTGTTAATGTTTGATAAAAAACCGACTGTTGGTGCAAAAGTGGTTCACCAGCAATGCAAATTGCACAAACTTAGTTGATTTTTAGTAGAAAAATGTCTTTAGTGTACTATAAGAAAACAGGTGCTACTTTTCAGGGGTTTTTTCCCCCTGTAACCCATGAATATAGTCTACTGAACAATTGAAAATAAGTTGTTTTTAGATGCCATCAGTCATACTGTGAATGATTGGTTTAAATATGATCTCTGAATGTATCTTGAGCTGAAATGTATTTGTCAGAACTGCTGTCATGAATGCAAATGTCTCTTTGGCAGGCCATTTGAGATCCTATTCTACCAATACAGACTTTCACATACGTGATTGCTTTTTCAATTTCTGTCAGTTGACTTACAAATATATATTCTGAATGCAACCAGCAAAATGCACACATACACACATACACACACACAAACAATATGAGCGGTGGCAGGGCGCCACTCAGCCTTGCATCCCGTTGTGTCACTGCACGCCTCTAAATTATTCAGTGTCACTCAAATATTGATATGGAAATCACAGCTGACTGAACTGACAGAGACCACAGAGAAAGGCAGCATAGATCCACCGTCCTCGTTCTACTGTCCTTTTCTTTTAGCCTCTGCTCCATTTGACTGATAGCTTTTGATGCCCGCAGCTGCTCATCCTTATTTTATGTCCATTTCACACAGGATACAGTGAACGCTAAAAATGATTGCTGGGCATTGAAACCCTTTCCACAGAAGAATAAAAGCATTCCCTGTGATTTTAGCTCTTTAGTGTGGCTCTGGCAAGTGGCCTTCAGATGAGCCATATTTTCCAGCAACGTGTCTCAAACTGTATTGATCCGTCACTGTGTGACTCTGATTACAGAATCATCTGTTCCTTTTTGCACCTCATGACTAAATGAATACGGACACACTGCAATCATCTCACAGTTAGAACCTATTCTCTTGAAGATAAACCAGCAGAATCAATACTTTAATGTGTAGAAACCTGTTTTACATTGCCAAAAGCACATAGAGGGGTAGGAGTGCATTCCCATTCCTGTCTGTACATGCCATGCTTCGTTGATTAGGAGTCCAAAGGTTTCAACCAGGTAGTGATCCATTTATAAGGGCAGGTTAAAAAGAAGAAAGAAAAACGTATGTCCAACCATCCCCTGGTAACATATTTCCCACTATTACCCCTTTCTTTCTGGAATTTTCCTTCCTGTGGTCAGAATAGTTGTTGTTATAATCCTTAAACATAGAATAGAATAGAATAGAATAGAATAGTCCTTTATTGTCATTGTAACAGGTACAACGAAATTAAAAAGGGCCAAACAGTCAGTGCATCATTAAAATATCAACTACGGTAATAAATACCGGTACTACATTAATAAATAAATAAATAA
>JAQMCX010000020.1:5328889-5400599 GCA_029814765.1 Acanthurus leucopareius
TTGGAAAGCCTTTTTCTGGGCCACAGTGCAGCTGCTAAACCATACACATATACAGTACGTGAGAATGGCTTCAACAGTGCACCTGTAAAAGGACACCAACAGTCTCTGTGTGATGTGATTTTTCCTGAGGACCCTCAGTCATCTGACTAAGTGTTCATTTTATTATCTGATCTTGATTGAGTTTGTGTTTTTTCTCACAAAAATGTATGTTAGTTAGTCAAATTTTGGTCTCCTGCTCTCACCTCTTGCAAGGCTTTAGAAAAAGGCTCTGTGTACTTGTTCTCTAAAAGTGTCCATGTGTCTCTGCTCCACAGTTTAACAGCAAACTGACTTTAGTAAATTCATTGGTGTCCCCCAAATTGTGTTACAATTACATTTGAGCCACTTAAATGGCACTATTGCAGTAACATGGTCTGACTATCATGTATTTATGATGTATTTTCAAACTATTTTAGCAGTCAGCATCAAACATCATACATAATTTTCTTGGTCTGAGAATAGATGAATTTCATCCCAACCTAACTCTAAGGAAGTTACAACTTTTTATTACAACAACATCCTTGAGGACTTCCAGTTTACATAGCTTTCAAAGCATGTGTATTACAGGGGATTGAGCAGTTTGGACATTATGAAACATTTAAGAAAGATGCCAATTTTTATTTTCCCAATGAGGGTTAAACTAAAATGTTTAAAAACATCAACATAATAATTTCCCTAAGTGAACACCTAGAGAAAGTTTGCATGGTTACCTGCAGATATTAATTCAGTAGAACACTGTCAACAGCGAGACGAAAGACACGTCAGAAATGTTTGAAACTTTTCTGAGCAGCCATACTCAATGGTGGACCAAAAGCCTGTGGTAATAGAGATAATTGATAATAACTGATAATAATCCATATGGAGATGACAGCACAGACAGTATCAGACAATCCAAAGCAATTCTTATGTTGCATTTTTTCTGTGGACGCCTAAACTTAAAGAAGTTGTCATAAAAGAAGCTCAACCCCTGTGTACTGTAACATATTTGAAGAGCCCTTAACTAAGGGGCTCTGCTTATTGGATCATAAGTTTCAGAAACTTACAAAAAATGCTGGGTTGCAAGGGTCAATTTCTCAGCCCCAACTGCTCCCGATTAGTGCAAAATAAATTCACTTTTGGAAATTTTGTCCACCTATCCACCTTTCCACTTTATCAGGAGCCCAGAAACAGTTTTAACAACACAAGAACCTTAAATATAGGAACATGGAGCTTCATTTAGGTCATTTATCACTTTCCTGTTTGAGAGGGTAGTACTCTCCTATGGCCCAGACACTATCAGTGCAGAGTAGCCAATCTGCAACATCATTGATTGGTGTAACACAGCATTGTGGCTGCTACAATTTGTGTACAGCTTTATTTATGCAGTAAGCAAGGCCTGATGCTGCAGCCATAAACTACTGAAGCAATTAATAACCTTAAAACACCTCTGCATGTTTCCTTTCACATCCATTAATTACAACATATGTTGTGCAACAGCAAAGGCAACAAAACAGTGCCTCTCATCTGTGATGTTGTTCCCTTGGGTATTAAAATTGATTATAATAAAAATCCATTGAACCAAGTGGTGTAATTGTCCATTTTTTTAAATATTTTTTTGATGCAGTACAAACAAAAACAATAACACATAAAAGAAGCTTTTGGTTCCTAACCGTCTGTGGCTTCTCAGTGCCTGCAGCTACTTGCTCAAATTGGCTGAGCTTAAAGTCTTAACTAATCTTATCAGAGGGCATTTAGTGGAGTTGGAAATGGCTAATATTGTGCTAATTAAACTGTGTGAATTTGGGACTGCCATACCACAGCAAGATGTAAACAGTGAGAAGTTGAAGTTGGAGTTCAAACCAGTACAATGTGTCCCACTTGTATGAGACACAAATAAATCTTTTTCGAGGTGGGAAAGGGCCATATGTGTACTGTGAGCTCAGCTATCTTCGTGTTCCTATGTCATCTTGACAATAATCAGGGGTCTTACCTATATGTAATAAGCCTTTCAACATTTCAAGTGTGACAGAGCGTTCTGTCTCTCTCCTCTAATGATGGACATTGTGCTCTCTGAGTGGAAATCTGCCATTTACTCTGCCCATTAATTGGCTTTCATCCTCATTCGATCCTCTCTGCAGGTACAGGACACACTTTCTCAGGCTTTCATGAGAAACAGAGTGACAGGAGGCATTCTGAATAAAGCTTAGTCAATAACGCCTACATGGATCACATGCATATTCAAACTGTCACATCTGTATTTATACTGAGAGTTGTCTCTTGCCTTACATCAGTACCAAGTGTGTTTGCAGTCAGTATATGCAGGTATTGAGATAGCACACTGTTCCGCTTTTTAGTTACATAAAGCTCTTTCAAATATCCAGGTTCCTTTGTACTGCTCTCAGCTATATTCTATGCAAACAAACAGGCACACAGAGGACTGCGCGATCCAGACAGGCTTCGATTGAATAACAGCTTACATAATCAGGCTGCCTGGGAAGAGCACAGCAGAGGGCATAAGGCAAAGACAGCTTGTGTCATCCCAATGAGCTGGTTAGGGAACTAGTATTTCAGGAACATTCAGCATGTAGACTACCTGACAGGGTGACAGGGTGACAGCTCATGTTACATCTTATGTATCACACATTGTTGTTGCAGGCTATTGTCTCTCTAAGGACTTGCATTCAGCCAGTTTTCATACATACACAATGATCTATCTTATCAGAGACACTATCTTACAGACATGTTGATTAAATGCTGTTTTTGGAAGCTGCAGTAGTGCTGGCAACCAGGGTAAACAAACATACTGAAACAGCTCCTGGCTTCATTTTTTAAAAATGATTACTTAATGTTTTTCTCTGCCGATGGTTGTGAAAGCTGTTTTTAATGTCACCTCCAAGTCAGTGCAATCAGAGTTAGCATGAGATGTAGTTCATTACAAAAAGGAGTTTACTTGAAGAAGACAGTTAGTTTAGTATGTTGTTGCAAAACAATAAGAATTAAGCATATGTAAGAAAAATGAAAAACAAAGACAAAACCCAGAACCCATCCGACGTCAATCTTAAACTCTCACTTATGGAGGCTGCAAGCTTGTGAAGTAGTTTTTTTTTTAAAAAAACAAAAAAAAAACATGATTAGTGACGTACTACAGGGTCTTTGGTTACATTTAGGCATTATTACTACCAAGATGAGTTAAAGAAAAGGCCAGGGCTTTTACATTCACTGGGGCTCAAATTGCACTCTCCTAGCAAAGATTCCGTGTGTGATCAACAACTCTTCCCAGGTTTGAATTCATCTTGGGAGTTTATCGTGCTTTATTGTTCACAACGATAGCTCCTATTTGCTGGGTGGAGTCGTTGTTGTGAACAGTAAATACCACTTTGGATGGATTTTTTTTGAGTTACTTAAAGGTCATGAGATTTGACTAACAGATGCTAAATGACTGAACTGTGCTTTAAAAAGTGATGCCTAAGGATCCTGACCAAGCTGTTGAAAAATAGAAAATTAAAAAAAATAACAACGACATAAAAAATATCAATATGTAGAGGGTGTGTCTGTGTGTGTGTGTGTGTTTGGTGGGGTTGGGGTTGGGTCAGTGTGATTGAAGGTGTTGATCTTATTGATGAGGACAGCAAAAAAACAAAAACAAAAACAAAAAAAAACATTTTTTTCAGAGGAAAATATCTCAGAAAGTTTATGTCCAAAATGGGAAGTGTCAGCCTCAACCTTAGGGTCCCAAAGGAGTGCAGGTCTTGTACGTTTAGCAGATTGCAGCCATTCAACTTCTCAGCAACACAAATGATATGCTGCTATCTGCCCTTGTCCTTGGCAGTGGCACCAAAATACCAGATGGCGAAGGAGGAGGTGACGATGGATGCATTGATGGCAGTGTAGAAGTGCACCATCATAGTCTTTGACTGGGTGAACCTCTTCAGCTTTCACAGAATGACACCTCCTGTTGTGCTTTTACTCAAGGTCCTAGGTGATGATGGTGCCCAGGGAGCAGAAGACTTGGGAGTCACAAAAGCTGATGGGAGTGGATGAGGCTGTGTTCTTATTGTAATCAATGACCACAATCATCCCCAACCATGTCTTTGGAGCGTTGAACTCCAAGTTCATGCAGACTCAATTCCCTAAGAGATGAACCCAGTGAAGGTGGTGTCATCTGCAAACTTTAGGAACTTGACTGACTGAAGGCTAGATGGACAAACCATTTAGAAACCCACACAGGAAATATTGATTTGAGTACTCCGATGCACTTTATAAACTCTTCTCACACTTAAATTTATAGAAAAAAAAATAAATGGAAAGAAATGCATGAAATGGAATGCAAAGAATGCAAATACAAGCTCAATAATTGTTTGTATATGGATGGAAGACATGGGTCAACCTCCTCCCACTGTACAAATGTGAAGCCAAATATACCTGATAATCTTGACTTGACGTCACATCTGTGCACTAGCAGAGGTTGAAGGACTTGTTTCGATAGCCACCCTGGGTTTGGTTGGCTCTCAAAAATTGCGTTGCACCTCCTTTTTTATAGCTTTAAAGGATTAATTAAAATAAACTTTCCAGAAAAAATAACTCTTAAACATACACCAGTGCGACAAGAACTACCTTTGTCTTTGTATTTATTTTCAGTGTGATTGGAGGTGTTGATCTTATTGACAAGGACAGCTACAATAAAAAAAAAATAAATAAAATTCAGAGGAAAATATCTCAGACGGTTTATGTCCAAAATGGGGAATGTCAGCCTCAACCTTAGGGTCTCAAATGATAAATAGAAACTTTTAAATTTGCATATGAACCTAATCTCTTATTTACTGTTATCATTTTTTTCCTCCTTGCTCTACCTGTACTTGTCAGAATTTGAACAAAACAGCAACTGAAGATCAGATCAGATCAGGCCACATCCACACTGTCCAAAGATTAGATGAGTTCTACACGGTTATATCTAAGTACATTTCTTCGTTAATTGATCCTTATTTAGTCAGGGAAATTTGATGTTTGCTCTATGTTATATCTGTGATAATTCTGTGGTCATTATCATGATCTAGACGGGAATGAGGTTTGAATTTTTAGAGGTCCAACTTCGTACTGACGTACTTATGTACCGGAGTTCAAAATAAGAGCAAACAGGATAACAAAAAATCACTTGAAAAATGTAATAACAGAAGCTTGAGATGTATGGGAGGACAAATGAGTATGTCAGACTGATACTGGGGTAACAAGTGACAAATCTCTGACAGGGAATTTATGCTAAATAAGTGTTATGTAAAATCATACAAGCTGTCAGACTGACTGCTGGTGAAGCAGTGTGGTAACAATGACAAAAAGATGACAGAGTAACAATAGATTCACAAGTTTTATCTAATTTTCTCTCTCTTCTTTGTGTCAGAGATCCCTCCAAACTTCTGAAACAGGAGCTGACAGCAACTTTCAGTAATCACAGACACATTGTTTGTGTGTTTGTGTCTGACTTGTTGTTTGTGAACATGACATGCATCTGAAAGTTTGTATTGTATTGGTTTAGTCCTTCTTTCTTCAAATGAAAATCCACACTGAGGTGGTCCTGAGCTGTTTTGTGTGGACAGTTCTGCACTAGTGTGCAACTTCGATCACACACCATGAATACATAAAGATATGTGGGAATAGTATTTATGGATATTTGTGCCAGGTGAGAAAAGCTTTGAGAATCTTATTATAGGTCAGTCAGTTGGTCTTTCTATCTATCCACCACTTTGGTACAGAGCGAGATTGATATTTTGACAGTAATATGATTCAGCACACCATGATCTACTATGGACATTCACAGTCAGAGAAAAAATAGCTAAAAAAGCCCCTGACTTTTCTTGTAAGGCTCTCACCAGTTCAAAAAGAGATACATTCACCTTGTTTACTGGCAGAATTGCTACAGTAATTTAATGATTGAGTCAGTTATGCAGCTAGCGAGCCAGGATAGAGAGGTTCTGACCAGTGCATGACTAGCAGAAGGCCTCCTTAATGTGTGCGAGCAAGCTTGACAGGGGTTTTGCAGTGGTGTTTGAGATGGAGCATTTGCTATCGATTTTTTTTTTTAAGGGTTTAGCCACAGAAGCACGGCAATAGTGCACTGACGTTTATAGTTCTAACAAATATATCTTGAAAGCTATTGGATGGATGTTATGATCACTTATTCAAGGTTCACTATGGATAAATCAGTCAATTTTTTTTTTCCATACTTAAAAAATAAGAATTATAATTAAGAATAACATAACTACTGAAAATCCTCATCAGTCTTAGCTGTATTTTAAGCACATCAGCAAACACAGTAGGCTACACCAAAATCTTTAACATTTTACCTGCTAAAGATCAATATACCATCATTGTGAACTAGGTAACCACAGGAAACTATTGTCATAAGAGCAGCCAAAAAAAAATAACCAATAAAATAAAAAATCTATGTTAAATTGCTGAGTTAACATTAAACCAGTGGGTGTCCACTATGGGGTTGTCCCCCTGGGGTGTCATGTACCCCTTTTCCACTGAGCTGGTTCCAGGACTGGTTCAGAGCCAGAGTCTGACTTAGCACCATTTCTTTGCTTTTCAACAGCCGAAGCACCAGCTCCTGGCCATGAAAACTAGTGCCGGACAAGCACCAACTCTTGGCTGTTCTAAAGCCAAGAACTGATTACCATCAGGGGCTGGGTATAGGCTATTGTGACCCACAAAACCAGCGCAAACACTGAACCGCAGTTTTTAAAACAACAGCTGAGTGAATTTCATCTGTAGATAAACTAGCAAAAAGTATGGATGCCAAAGCTAAGCCAGGAACAGTGTTGTGTTTGTATATGGCGTGAGCATTGCTGGGTAAACGTAGAGATGCGCGGATGGCCAGTTATAACTGTGGACACTATGGATAATCGGCAGGTTGGGCAGAGCAATAAAAATAACATTCTGATTAATTGCGGATGGGTTGTGGGTGGTTGACTAAAATTAAATAAATAAATACATTTTGAATAAATTCAAGAATCAATTTAAGTTTGAATAAAGTGCTGTCTGCCTGTGTTCTGGCTGTTAAGAGAAGGCTCTGGAGCTGGAACAGGTGAGCTGGTTCCGTGAGGGTTTAGCGATGATGTGCTACTCCGGTGTTCGTATATATACAGTGAAAACTCTGGTGACCAAACAAAGGCAGACAAAGACAGGGCGGGTGACAGGGTGAAGACAGGGTGTGGTGACAGAGTGGTGGTGGAAGTGGAGGCTAAATCTCAGAATCTGGCCGAACTGTTTACCACAAGAGATCAACAATGAACTGGTGAGTGATGGAGAGTCAAACAAGACTTTGATACTGCAGTGGGAGAGAGTGGCTGATGAGCTGATACAGAACAGGTGTGTAGATGGCCCAGGTGCAGGTGATCAGGAGCAAAGCCCCGCCCACACTGACAGAGACGGACAGGAAAAACAGACAACAGAAACACAGAACAAGAGGGAGAGAAAAACAAAGGCCAACAGGGAGAGAGACACTGCGGATCCTAACAAGAAATACTGCTAATAAGTCTGCAAACACTCTTAAGTGAAATTTTTTTACATACCTTTTCCCACAGTGTTTAACATGTAATTTTATTAATCTAATTTTTTCCATTAACTCCTTGCTGTTTCACTTTTGTAAAGCACTGAGGAAAAGAAGTGGCTAACTTGCTACGTTGACACTTGGGTCCATATTACATGTGGTGGTTTGAGGATTTTCTAGTGTCTTTCTTCTGTACTGGGGAGTTGTGTGGGTTTCCGTCTGTGTGTGTTTTTTGGGCAGAGGCTGGGCGTAGCATTTCAGGTGGCTGAGGAGCTGGCTCCGACACACCTGTGTCTCATCCCAATAAAGTACAGTATAAGGACTGTTGACTTGATTCCACTGCTTGGTGGTATAGTTTACCTGTGCGGTGGGGATTAATTCCTCATTACATTTCACCTTTGGTTGCATGTTGGAGGGGAATAAGCTCTAGAAACCAAAAGCCAGATTCAATCTTGGTCTGCAAACCGAATCAATAGTTAAAACTTTACGTCAGGAAAACTGCACAGTATGATGAAATAAATGGCAATTCCCCCTAAGTTGTTTTTTAGGGACAATATCCCAGAGTACTGCGTTGATTTCATATGGATTCTCTCAAGCCCAAATTCTCAGCCTGCACATGTTCTCATGCCAAATGCCCTGTCCTGTGTCCAAGCCAGCCCAGTGCCATGAGGTACACCTGAGTCTGCAAGCTCCATCCACTAGAGCTCTCAAGAGCTGCCTTCATTATCTCCTTTCTCCATTCTCCCTCAAAATTACTACAATAAATCCCTTCTTAAACCCTGCTCCATGTCTTGATGTCCTGCTTTTAGGTCCAAACTTCAGCCAAAACATCACGCTACCCCTCTTTTTCTACTATTCAAATACTAAAAACAGCAATTTTTTGGATTTGTTGTTAGCCTTGCTTTAATCTAAAATATTCCAAGATTACATTGTCAACCGGATGAGCAGCACTATATACTTTTAGGGTTTTTTTTTTTAAGAATCTCTTATGCTTGTTGGGCCAGCTTCAGTCTACATGATCTTTTAGCACCATCAAGTATTTTGTGGAAATAATTTATAAAAAGCTTTAGCAATACAAGGTCATCATAGTGAAAGGAGAAGTGGATACTCTACTTCAGCATCATCATTCACTCAATAAAAGCTTTGTCTGTGTCTCTAGAGAAAAGCCCTGCTGAGATTTCTGAGTGCCAAAACCCCATGCTAATGACTGAAACAATCCTCTGCAGTCAGATGATGTTGTCTTTGTCCCCTCTCTGACACTTCCCCCTCTGTCCTCCTCCACTTCGCCCCACCCATCATCTCAATCCCTGTTTGTGCTCAGAGTTCGTACTGTGTTTGTTGAAGAGATCTTCTGTCTGATAAAGGAGGAGGCACACAGAGAAACACACACTGTAAAACAAATACAGTTCAAGGAAATGCAGACTAATAAAACCGACCAAAACCAGCTGCACTGTCTTTTAGACATGTCTAGGTGATGTGAATATGTGATTCAGCATAACACATGGCCATAGTTGATGATAATAATTCTGTCAAATTAAGTCACTTAGGAGAATGACTTATGTCACTGACACCCGTGCATAGTGTTACCCATCCTCTAAAATATACACTTATATACCACCAGTTTAGTTTACCAAATACTTGTTGATTAATAATGGTGGAGACTTAACTGCTGGCTGGATTGCAGTAGTTACATCATGGCAATGCTGTTTATTAATCATTGCAGTGTGACAAAGGAGGTTAGGTTGGATGGTGGCCTTATAAAGCACTGGAGGCTAACACCATAGATGTGTTCAGTGCCCTACCTTTCGTTAGGTGTAGGATCCAAAAACAGTTGTCTCATAATGGCTTGCCTGGAATGTTGACTGCTCATTATTTAACAAAGATGGTAATCTTTTAACCAAGTGCTATAAGTAGAGAAAATGTCACAGCGCTCATGACAAAGCACAGAAAGGTCAAAGCCTTTTTAAATACAAGTAAACCTGGAGAGTCAGCTTGTAGTAGTTAAACATCAACACACCAAGGAAGCTCAGCTGATGCAATTTAGAAAAATTGATAATAAATCAATATAGAAAAGAACTGGGACATCAACATAATTATCAGAGGTAATAAAAGGGAAGTTACACAGAATGACCAAAAGTTTGACCTTAATACAAAGTGTGTAGTCCTTTTTCCAAAGTTGCTCAAAATAAATGGGTTAATCATGTTGATTTTGAAAATTTTCCTCTCAGTATCAGCTCCTGACTGATATTGCACAAACTGAGCCCCCAACCCAGGGCGTCAATATTACACAACATATGAGTACACTCAACTAGCCTCCTCTCCAGAAGTTACTGTCACAAGTTTTGCTTAAATAGATACAGAGAGTGCATTCTCCATTACAAAACTGTGATTTCCTGTATTTGCCTCTAAAAAAAAAGGTATGCAGTTTTTTCACTTATTCATATGCTGTAGAGATATTTTTGGTGCATGATAAAACATGTGGAGAGCATTGGGAAGATGAATGAATAATGTCATCATCATAATAATAATTACACTGCCTTGAATTAAATGATTTTTCAGTGTTGCTATTACTTGTGTGTTCATCTAATAAAGATTCAGTCAATTAATTTGATTTTTTTTCAATTTAACAAACAACCATGATATCTACTGTACTTCAGTGACGAGGCATAGCTGCATATTGTCACCCAAAGCTCCAAATGAGGACACTGAAGCTAACTCTGCCTGGGGCTTACAGTACAGTGGGCAGATCATCACAGAGGTACAGAACTGGATGTAAAAACAAACAAACAAAAAAACAAACAAACACTTAACACTCTTACTTTCAACTCTGCCATGATGCTTTAGGAGGTTCAGGTACCAGGTTTTTTTTTTTTATCTGAGTGTAAATTCTTGTGACAACCACTTTTGATACCTCCACATAAATCCACAACTTTTGGACATGTACATCTTTGTGCTCTCACTTGTCCTGCCCTCTGTTCCTGTTATCAAATATTCTGGGTCACTTCAGACACAAGCTGCTTGTTATTTTCCACAGCAGAGTGGGAGCTGGTGGCCAGTCATGTCATGTTATCCGTGACACAAGCCCATCACTGCTCAGTGACACTGCTTTAGACATGGCTGCTCCGGCTGGTCATGGGAAGACAGCTTGGCTCCTACGACACAACAGCAGGCTTTGTACAAAAAACATGGATCAGCTATGAGAAACCTATCACTGTGAATCGGCTCCTGTGTCCACTACATAAGGGATTGATTCAGCGTGGGTATTCTTTCAACAAAGCCTTTGACAGTGTGGAAGACCCCTGGCTGTGTTGCAGCAGCAGAACACAGCCATACAGAATGAGGGGAATACCACTCGGTTTGTACAACACAGAGCAGCGGGTCTAAATATATCTGTTTGATTCGGGGCTACAAAGGATAAGAGTTGTACTTCTGCTTTCAAAGCCTTTCTTAGAATGCTAATGGGCCTTCTGTCTTTATCACCTCATTTCATATTTATTGGTTTTGCACAATGTAATGCCCAACTCTGGGCTTAAAAAGGAAAATAAATAAAAAGCATTTCACGATCAGTATTCAAATTGTTTGACTGAAAAAAGGGAAGTGAAGAAGAATTTTTATTTTGCCTGCTGTTTACAACAAAAGAAACAATTAAAAAAACAGATGGACTGTTGATTTCAATTGTTTAACAGCCAATACTTGGAGTACCACAAGGAAAAAAAGAGAAATCAATCATGACTGACTACTGAATGTTTTCTCCTGCATATACATGAAAAAAGAGTATAAATACCGGTACAACATTGTAAAGGCTTTAATGTTAAAGTACATAAATAAATTACAACCTCAAAAGCAAAGCAGGCTATATGTTTGTGTGATAGCTGCATGTGCCGGCTTAAGCTTTTAGCCATATTTTCTTTTTTCTACTGTAAGTGCTGTGTCAGTATGCAGATTTGGTATATGAAAGGTTTAAGTATGTCTAAAACACTGATTGAAAATTTAAGGCATTTGCGCTTCTCTGATGTTGTTCTCACAGCAACTCAATGAACCTTACAGCTGAAATAACAGCAACCCACCTTACCACACATACAGATTCCAAAGATATTTTGAAGAACTTCTTGATAATGCCACATTTCGTAGATGGAAAAATGATTCCACCCATGAGCGTTCAGGTCATTCTAACTCCAAATAATATAAAGTACCAGCTGCCAGTATACAGTGTGCCCCTTGGCTTTTGTCACAATAATGTCATTAGCTGTATTACATTCTGATGTCTTACATTCAGTTGTTTTGTTTTGATCCCATCTGACCCATATGATAGTCCCGTCAGCTGTGCACAATCACCTCATCAATCCATGTGTGTTTCTTTGACCAAACATGCAATTACCAATCAGAGTCTGCTCTCATTACCCTTAAGAACCAATTTCACCAAACTTGCGACATTGTGCATTGTGCATCATGATTGTCTGACATTTTGGGCACTTTCAAACTGTGTATATTGAAACTTACATAAAGGGCTCCTGGTTTATTTATGAGGTGCACAGTGGTTATTATGGTAACTCACATATGAAGGCACTTTTGTATAGGTCGCATACTAAATTCAAACTACTGAGCTGTTTGCCTTGTTTTGCCTAGTGGAATATTCAATGACCAAAGCATGAACAACACTGAGAGTTCAAATACAGCTAACAGTTAGAGCTCTTTCAGAAAAAATCAGGCGTTGTGGCAAAAATGCAGTCAAAGTTAGTCTGCTTTTTCTGCTGTGCAAAGTCACAGAGTCACAAAATGTGGCAGTCAGCATTTCGACGAACACACCCTGATGTCATACTGCAGTGGCCAATCAGCTGATTGACCATCAGAGTGAGCAAAATTAGACGACACAAGGCACCTGAAAAAACTTAATTTGCATTGGCATGTAACCATGCAAATTTGTGTAACACCTAATTTGTTCTAAACTGGCTCTATCTGTTCCCATGCCATGTTGTCACTCGAAACAAGAAGTCGGGATATCACCTTTTAAATCTTGCTTCGTGCTTTGAAACTTCACTTTACAACAGTGTTACCAAATTAGAAAAAAAAGTTTACACAATAGTCAGTTCAAATGTTAAAGCAACTCCTATTTTTTGGTTAAAAAATATCTCAAATCCAGCATCCACTCTTACAAAATGCCATGCAGCCTCCCTTGGTAATGCTTATTATATAAATGCCTCAAATTTACCATGGTAATGATATTTCAATGTTAAAACACTAAACATACTGTGGCATCTGTATTGTGGCAGGATGAACAGCGTGAAGAGTGACAACATACGCCAAACACAATCTGCACACACAGCACAGTTGATTAGCTGCTTGATAGTCAAAAAGTGCCAGATGTTTACATGTATAGCTAGCTGCTTCATATTTTGGTCCAGTCCCTGAATGTCACAGTGACAGATCTGGCAGGAATGGTAATATGGCTCCTCTCATGCATCTGTGGTAATGAGATGAGCTGGGATTTGCTACAGTCTGTGGCTTCTGCTGCTGCCATGATCGTTTGTGTCACCAGCTAAGCCTCCCATTGATTAAGGCCATGAACAAGCCCAGCCTAGCTGCTTCACTTGCTCCGGCTGGCATATGTCAATCCTTGTGGGACTATATATGACACTGTTTTTTTGTTGTAATGCGCTCAATAAAGAGCCTTCAGTTATTTTGAAGCGGACATGAGGGGAACAGTCTAAATCAAAGCTTGTTTTTAAAATAGACAAAAACACTGTCAGACGAACAAATGATTCTTTTGCTGCTTTTAAGAGCTGATTGATGGAACGTAGGAATGATTCAGCCTCTTGCCGGCTCATGGGAGCTTTTAAATTAGCTTTTCTAAACGCTCTATGTCTGCTGGGTCTGCAGGCGAGGACTGATATGGCTTTACCTTTCTCCTGACCAATTTAAAGTCTATCGCCAAACTACATTCAAATCAACTCTATGAATAAGTTTTGTTGTCAGGGCCCTCTTTTAGGAAGACATCTTGATTTCAACCTACTCTCCTTCTCCTTAGAGAATTAATAAAACATGAGATACAGAGAATGAATAAGCGAAAGAGCTGTCATTCAGTGTTGTCCGTAATCCCTGTGAATCCAATTTTTTTTGTTCTCCTGCCCTTTACAACCCACATTCCTCAGCCAGGCCCAATTTGATTCACAAAAGTTTGACCCCTCCTCCACTTAACACGCTTACACTCTCACACACACACTCACACACACACCCAACAGAAACTTGTGCTGACAAATTCCACTCATCTTCGGAAGAGTAGTGTAGGGATGTTAATGAGTATCAATTCCTGGCTTGTCTTGGTAAAGTATTTATCAATGCATCTAATCTCAATTTTGCTTAAGGTCAGATGAGCAAAAGACAGCGAACAAAAACTTTGACATTCAATAATGTAAAATGGTGGGAAAGACAAGGCAAGGCAAGTTCATTTATACAGCACCATTCAGACACACGGTCATTCAAAAGTGCTTTACACAGGCATAAAAATACATTAGTAATGAGACTATATTTAAACATGCAAATTGAATGTAAAAGTCATAAAACCAAAACACAACAAATAAATTATTAACGATAAAAGACAGTGGATGCAGAAGTGTTAAAAGCAACAGGAGGTAGGTCTATACATTTATCTACATTGTCTGGGTAAATACTCCTTTCTGAAGCCGATAGATGTGAAAAACCATTTAACACACGTCTTTGTGCACTTGTGAACTTAATCTCATTTACAAACACAAAGATGAGAGAGAAAGGGGAAGACTGGAAGAATATTAACAAGCAGAGTTTCTGGTAACTTCTGAGATCAGTTTCTCTGTATCAAGCGAGCATACCGGTATTGTCAGTACAATTACAAAGGTATATCGTTAGTTTAAATTTGTCCAAACTTTGCTGAGATTGTTTTTCACATTCGGTCACATTCACATTTCATATTCAACACCCATTTAAGTAGATAACACCCTGTCACAGTTATATTTGATAAATTAATTAACTAATTAACTAATACATCACAGCTTAAGCACTATTTCGATGTTGTACTGGGTTTTTTGGTCTAAATTCTACCAGCGTTTTAGTAGTTTAATCAATTATGAGCATTACGTTATTTGTGCATTTTTTCAAAGCTAACGGTTCAAATATCACTCCTACTTCATGCACAAGTTAAAATGTGCACAGACGTGTGAAAGTATGCAGGATTTAAAGCTCCTTTCATGCCATTTTTTAAGTTCTTCTCACATCTGCCTCTGTCAGCTTTCATATGTGCAGTCGAGTGCGACACAGTGAATACTTTCGAGGAGAGGCTGTGTGAGCTGTTATCCCCATTTGTACAATTTATATCCCTCTGTACGACGGCAGGCCTTTCAGAGTGAGTATGATACAACTAACAATAACAAAATAACAACTTTTGTTACAAGCTTATATTTTTTTATGATACACCGACACCATGAGATTTGTACCTTGATTCCAAAACTAAGGTACTAAACAAAATCAAGCTTTTGTTGCTCAATTTTACTTTTTAAAAACACCAATGTGTCTTTGTTGGGGTCTGTCCCGGACAGTCTTTGCTAACAGTTTTCACTGGAATTGTGTCCCTAATTTTCCTAAGAAGACATAAGTTATCTACCACAGTTATAAGTCAGCTGTATTTTATAAAAATGATAAGTGAGCCACTGCATACTTCATGCTGGCAAAGTTCATCTTAGCAGTTTTTCTCTTTGGTTAAAATATACTCTTTAAATTTCTCATGTAAAGTTTGGGCTGCACAGTCACTCTGTCCTTCAAAACATTATGAAGGACTGAACAGAGCACAGAAAATCAAGTTATGAATGCAGTGGAAGTCAGCCTGTTACTTCACACACATGATATAATTAACCTTGTCTTTTTTGAACCGCAGTAATAAACAGCGATCCTTGACTATTTTGTGCAACCACTAAGCCAGCTGAAACACTTGACACCAATGCAGTAATCACTGTTGTGTTTATATAGGTCAGTGAGAAATAAGCTTGTGGACACTGAGGTCGCCCCAATGTCCTGGCATCATGTTTGTGATATTGTCAGCTATGAAGTATCAGTAATTTAATTATGAAAAAAAAATTCACTCTTAACTTAACTGTACTTCTCTTAGGCACTATAACATTGAACGTCAAAAAGATATGTTCTCAAAAAAAGTCATCTCATGTATTTATTTATTTTTTGTCTTGACTATCTTGAACGATAGAGAGTGCAGACACACACACAGCCAACCATGCACACACACACGCACACACACCATGATTTAACTTCTACCATAATGTTGATGAAATTTGCAAGAGACTTTTATAAGTTTATGCTGTTCATTGTGCTACACTAGTTGAAGAGCTAAATAGCTTGCCTTAACTAGCATGCAAAAAAACATTAGCATTGCACTTTTCCCCAAAGGATGTTTGCTTGGAAACTTGTTAAGCAATGAGTCCAGGTGCAGATTAAGACATGAGTCATTGTTTGTAGATAAAAAGGGAGCTGAGAGCTACTGTGGGCGGTTATAGGCTCTTATTGTTTTGCATGTCAGGTTGCTGTCTGGCAGCAGAGACGTGGAACATTTCAATGAAATGTTTTTAAAATACTTTGCATTTTGTTATTTATATTTAGAATACTTTAAACTTTGTTATTTGTATCTAAAAAATGTCATTTGTAATAAAATATTTGAAGAGCTTGCATTCTGAAAAGGAAGAACTGCAGTCTGTATGGTTAAACAAAAAATATATCTTTTTTTTAGGTTAATGTTTGTATTTGGCGGTTTGGGGTTCTCCTTCTCCTCTACTATTTTGCACTCTGTACTCTGTACTTTGATGAAATGGTACTGTTTTTTGTCTTTTGCATTGGTTTCTTGAAAAGTTGGAGACCTTTAACTTACTTCACTGCACTTATACTTATCACTCTTGAAAAAGGCATTCACCGAATGTCAAGTTTGCAGCCTCCCAGCTCCAAGATGAATTTCGATTAGCTGTTTCAGAGCTGTAGTGTGGAAAATCATCAGTGCCCTACCTTCAATGTAGAAAGGATTGAGAATAAACCTATACTGTTAATAAAAAATGCCCAGTGTGATAATACCATTGGATATAAAATGTATTTAAATTACATATTACTTATATTTTTTTCAAACACATTTCCTCATACCTTTTTGTATTTTTATTTTGATGCATCTGATGAGCATAAATATGTTTAAAAATTGTTATAAAATACGAGTACTTGCTTAACTTTATCTGACTATTAGCATGACTGTTAGCCACTGGTAGAACTATGCACTTATTTATGAACTTTTATCAGAAAATGAAATTTTGATCTTAAAGTTCGTAATAATCTGCACACTGACTGGTTAATACAGAGGCTGCCATAAAGAATCTGAAAGATACAAAGTATAGATTTTGGTTAGTTCCAACCTTTACCCATAGGAGTGCACAGGACATATAATTTACATACATGAATTGAATTTGTTAATACCCTGTAAAAAATGAGTTTCATACATAATAACAGAGCTTGAATGACTACTCCCCGCCACAGCAACCTATCATATTTTAGTTCAGACACGAGTCATTTTATAAGATATTTTTTGTTCTTTTTTCATTCCAACTTCTGATCTTTATCACCTTCACTTTGCCAAACACTGCTCTGATAACTCCACAGCAACTGTCCCCTCTCTGAATCTCCATCTGTTTTTGTCCCTGCAGGCTCAGTACCTGCTGGAACAAATCATTCTGCTCAGATGAAATACTGCCTGACTACACAGTGTTACTGTGTGTCATTGTTTGGCTGGCTGAGTAGTTTGGAGCTGCATAACTGCTGCCCTACATTGCCTAAGTGTTTTGAAATTGGAGGTAGAAGTGGGTCATAGCACAACAGCAAGCAGGGATGCTGCCTGTGGATAATCAAGACAGTTCATTGCTGTGGAAAGCAATTAATCAAACAGTGTGCATCTCCTTCTTAATAATTTGCTATTTAACCCTTTTATGAGCTTGTTCTATAGTGCACAGTAAAATAACTTTATTTCATCTGCCTGCTAAGAAAGCAATGTTTCTTTCGGTGTTTTGAAGCTTTAGATGTGTGTTTTTCCTGTGCATGTTTGTGTGTCTAAAAACATAATAGCTAAATGTGAATGAGTGCTGTGAATAACAATAGCTGCCAAAACAAGGGGAAATGTTACTTAATGCAAAGCTAGAAATGTGTGAAAACTATTTGATGTGTTAATGTGAGTGCTGCTACACATTGATTTTTCTCTGCAGGTTCATGCATTGACTTGACTTTGGGAAAAAATAGGACTACAGGAATAAACAGGATGATGTATTTGTGCATGCCAGGTAAAGCAGGAAATATTACTTTGTAGTGTTTCTGAACATTTAGTTACCAAGGGATACAAAAGCTAATGTCTGCAGGGTCCAGGGTGGTCAGGCATGTCTTACAATTTTTTCATTCATTTTTACCACATTCTACTTTTTGCAAAACTAATCTTACGTGCCATCTAACATAAAAAAGACTGAGGGGGAGGTGAAAAAAGTGGTAAAAAAAGAGGTTAGTGTGATTTGATGCTCAATCACATCATATGCATAAGTGTTCACAGCTATTCTGAAAGGTCACACTCAAAAGTTAATAAGCCAGTGGTCATCAAGGTTCCTGGTGTTCTTTGGAGATCGTTTTCCAGGACTTTTCCACAATATTTTCAATGATGATCTCACTGGTGTGACAAATAGAAATGTCTCCATACACCAGCTATCTTTGACTGTCCAGTTTACAAGACCTAGGGATATCAATTGGTAGAAAGGAACTACAATATTTATAATTATATTTTTATTTGTGTTTATTTCTGAAACCAATAGTTGTTCCTTTTTTCTGTTTTCTTTTTTGTATCCACAGAGCAAACAGGTCCTCTTCTACTGTGTCCAGCATTGGGGCAATACCCCCCCGAATGAGTTACCGTGCCCCCTGCCCCCACCCACCGGCAATCCAAGCATTTGATGCCACTTTTGTATTATATTAAAACAATCTATTAATTTATGTCACTTAAAATGAAATGAAATTACAATGTGTGTGTGTGTGTGTGTTTGTAGATGAGTGAGAGATAGAGATAGAGAGCGAAGGACTGTAGGTTGTGATTTTTTGTAATGTCAGCACACTGTGCAGTGTGTGTGTGTGTGTGTGTGTGTGTGTGAGTAACGGGTTATTTTGCATGTTTTGGCATAAGAGATGGATTGGTGTATTAGTTTTTGACAGAAAACTGATGTTATCAAGCATTTATGTCATTCTTGAGTGCAGTAAGTGCCTGTCCTGCATTCACCCAATGCCCCAACCAATTTTTTTTCACATATAACATTTTTCAAAATGTTTTAAGCTTTCTCTCATTTTTCACTTATTGTTTCTCTGAGCAGAGCCTTGGTCCACTTTTCCAGTTTTTTCCTGGATGAATGGGGAGGACTCGTATGTTTTTGACAAAGATGAGACACATTCCACTCTTAAGGCATTACATTGCAGTATCTAACAAATTGCCAATAAAAGCTTAGACTGAGCACTAGTAACCTATTTTTCAGACTGCTAATCCTCCTTTAAAAGATCCATTAACACCACTAGCCTAAGTGCTTATCTGGAACCACACCTATGTGCACTGATATAAGTCGACATAGCGGGGTGGGGGAGCAGTAATAGCAAAGTTTAGGATTTTCATATATTTGAGGCTGTAGTTAATGTTACATTATGGAGTACTTAATATTCTTTTTCAACTTGGTGCTCCTGCTGTTTCTGTGTGCAACATCACTTTTCACATACACTCTATGAGTGGGAGACCCAATTAAATTATGGAGGTCAAAGCTTACTGTGTGCTTGCTTATTTTGAGGTCACAGTGAACTTGTAACATACTGTAGCTTGTTAGTTTTGCCTTTTTAAAATCATTGTCTCCTAAGGTGTTGTTGTCTTTTGCCAGAAATGGCCTTTTGGATTTTGCAAAGCTTGTGGACACATATGAACAATTTCAGTTTGTTATTTTAATTGCTCTACAGGAACTCTGATTTGATAAAGCTGCTGCAATAAAGTACTTTTCTGTGAATTTTCTGTGACCTGGCTTGCAATATTCATATGACAACTTCACTAACTCCATATGACCATTTGCCTCCTTTATTTTTATTCCCAGTACTAACAATTTCCATTATTTCCTATGGCCTATACTATAGCTCTCCAACCCAAAGTTTGCTACAAACTATGCGTCTAGATGACAAAAACCACCAAGCCTTTCTTCCAGACTCCACACTATACTATGACTGTCCAGTGACTGTAAAGTTCGCAGAGGCATAGAAGCACCAGGTGGTAGCTCTAGTTGCTAATTTATGCACTGCATTTTACCGCTGCAGATGTATAATAAACATAAGATATAATAATCTTATAATAAACAAGATCATCATATATTTGTAACAGTGGCAAAGGTTTACATAACTCTTAGGCCAGGTAGAAGGGCCCCTTAGAATTTTCCTTAGGGCCACAGGGAGGTTAGGGCCTGTCCTGTTTAGCTGCTTAGGCATGCAGAATGAAGAACCCAGGTGGATGCAGTTTGATAACCGAAGCTGGAAGGAGGGTGAGGCCACTATGATGCAGCCCAACCCTCCAGCCCCTGATCCTGCCCCTCAAGGTTTTAGTGTTCTAAAAAAACTGTGTATAAGAAAACAGAGGGGTGACAAGGAGGGGCACAGCATGGACTGTCCCTATGGCAGGGGGATCCAAGCCAAGGTTAGGTAAGGGCCAGCTCTGAGTGTAACATCACTGACTCTCACAACAATGCTGGATAAATGGGGAAAAAAACAGAGGAATAAGAACACAACAGTAATGTTGGCTTTAAAAAATGTTTAAAGTGTAAATTTGCAAAACTTTCTTGCATCTTTCAGCATATTTAGACAACCAGGTTGAACCATGGCTTCGGCTTTTTCTTTCGAGACTTAAAAATGTAGATCTAAACTAAGCTAACTCACTGCAATCAATATAACACCATGAGTGTTGAACGCCCTGCTGTGATGTATGTATTTTGGTTGTGTGTGTAACCTGCATGTCTAATGAAAGGTGACTGCTCTGCTTCTGTTGGATGACAACAGTGAAAGGAGTTTATTTAGAAGTCAAGTTGATTTTCTCGGCTTTGATTATGTGCAACCAGACCTTTGCTTAATTACTATCAGCATCATAGGTATAAATCTGATGTTTTTATATTCTGCTCCCATGTTTGGGATACACCATGACATCTGTGTATGTAAATATTTTGTGTATAAGTTGAATACGCTGTGCTGTTAAATCTTAAGTGTTTGGTCAGACCTGAAATTTGTTAAGTAAAGTTTATCTACATGTCCTCAAAGAATAGGTTCTTTTGGAATTGGGCACCCTGGTTGCCCGGGGGAGAGGACCCTGAGTGCAGTGTCCTGGTTTGTGTCGGACTGGAGAAAGATGGGAAATGCTAGTGCTCCTCACTTAAAAAAAACAGGTATATTTTGTAAGCCAAGTAGCTCAGTTGTTAAAAAAGAACATTTTATCCATGACAAACTGCAAAACATGCCTCTTTTGTGCAGCAGATTATACTCAAAGGATGGCTATGCATATAAGGTTGGATGGTGCACGTGTGTATGTATCAAGCAACCAAATACTGTGCTCCAAAATAACTCCCCATTCATTCCATTTATGTTTTAACCCATTGAGGATGCCTCTTTTAGCCAAAATTATACTTTCCATGAGTGTGCCAGGGTCCAAATGATGTAAATTTCATCATTATAGGATGCATACAAAGGCTCTTAGCAGACCAAGCCATACAGAGTTTTTGATATCTTTCTCTTAATTAGCAGAGTGGTCTTTTAATTTGACAATGTGATTTATTGATTTCCCACTAAAATTTTGTAAAGCTTCCCTCAAACCATGCACTCAAAAAGTCCCAGCTTGTGCCCTTGCACAAACTTTCATGCCTGCATGCAGATATTAAACTAGCTTGAAGAGATTTCCTGCGTTCAGCTTCAGCCTTTGTCCTCACATTTGACCTCACTGGGCCCTGTGGAATGATTGCTCTTGGATTTTTTCCCTGCTCATGGATTTTTCATCCAACATGCATGTAAACCAATAGAAAGCCAATTGTATTATTGTCCAATGGGGCTACTCTTAAAGCTGTCTGTATGGATCCTTACTATTACTGTGGAGGCTGATCTGCTGTGCATGCGTGGGACATGTGCCTCAAGTATACTCTAGAGTAGTATAAACAGAGCACTGAAAGTCTGTGGTCTCTGTTGTTCATATACATGCTGGACTGGGGTTTGTTCTGGCCCTGCAGTAGAACCTCAACACCATGTTAAAAATCCGTGTTTTGTGGGACACCCTAGTTGAAAGGTTCAAGCCTGTTTACCTCTGAGCGTCGAGTGTGGCGGACATTGGGCACAAAAATAATTAACCCATAATTTTTGTTGTTGTTGTGGTTGTTTTTAAACAGCTGTTTCATCTGTAATCACTGTGTTCGGGAAAAGATCTAGTTGGTGTCATAAGAATGATCTTCTAAGGTCTTAGTTATACTCTGGTAGAGGAGGCTTATAGAACGTTAGATGGACCATCAAAGACCAGCAGTTTTAAAACAGTTTGCTATTGGTCAACTTGCATCTTAAAATTGAGACTCTGAAAATCATCTGTTGATCTGCCAGCCAATCCATTACCATTTTGTGTGACTCTTCACAATCTCTTGAACATAACCGATACGAGCCTGTGCACAAGTGCAGCCCTGGCATCTTGCTACTTATTTCTGCATATTACTGTGTGTAGACATGCCACCCCTGCCCTGTGTTTTTGTTTTAATTAAATATTTTATGGTACAATATACATGTATCAATACCCTCAGAGCTTCCCAAGGGACCCTTATTCTTTCAATACTCACATGACCTTTTTGGCTGCACAAACAGCCTGACCTCAACTTCACAACAATCAGCCAATTCTGTCCCTCTTTTATGAAAGACAACCATTAGTTTTAAAGCCTGAACAACTTAGCTATTTCACTGGTGTTTACACTTGTCTACAGTAAATGCAGATATATTACCAGAGATTATGACGCAAGAAATGTAAACAAATAGATGATTAATATGTCAGATTTAGTTAGGTGAAATGAGCACTGTGTACAGTTTGAGCAAGTGCTAAGTGGGCAGATTAAGTGTTTTCCTTACTGACTGGATTTCAAGAACAACTTTCTAATTTGCAAGAGGAAGATGACAGGTTGATTACTCATTCAACTGACTCATAATCATAATTCTGTGAGTTCTAATGGACATTTCCAATATTCATCATTTTTATAAAAAATGTCAACTTTATTATTGTTGGCTGGCAGCACTGTCCCAAAACATGGCTTTTAAGCCTTTAGTCCACAATGTTGTGCACATCATCAACTGGGGAGCGGAGCAGCTTTGTAAAAATGATCTTCTGAAAGAGCAAATTTTGAAAATGAGCCAGCTGAGGGATGACCAGTGTGTGCCAGAGAATCTCGTGTCATCAGCATCAATAGCTAATCTGCAGACCTTCAAACATCCCAGCTGGCTCATGACCTTTCCCTTGGGATTGCCATGGTGACAGTGTGTTGGAGCAGCAGGGCAGATTCTCACTACACTGGGAATTTAAATTTTGTGTTATTACCAATTATAAGATAATGTATGGCCCTGGTCTGACTCACCAGACATAGACTGTGGGTATAAGCCTGCCAATTAGTGACAAGCTCAGTCTGCATTCTTCTTCTTTTTTCCTTCACTATCTGTGTGTACTAAATTTCAAGGACACTTGCTGCATCCTGGGTAATGCCTGAGAAGACTGTGATTGTTTGGTTTAAAGAAACTGAAAAAGCCTGAATGTTTTTTCAAACCTTTGTATATGTGTATAACTCAGCTGTGTCTAACTATGGCCACACAGAGATGCAATTAAGGCTGTAGGTTACTTGTGGTCAGCTAGAACATGAGGGGAATTTTAAATTGGATACAAAGGCAAGACAAGGCAAGGCAACTTTACTTGTAAGGCACATTTAAAACAACTAAATTACACATTAAAATGCACAACACAGGAACAACAATATATAAGAAATATAATAAAATCTGCAAAAATACAATTGTAGAATCTGCCAAAGAAAAGAAACAAAGAGATATGATCATTCACCTGAGGCAGATACATATGTAAATTGAAACTCTTTATTTTGGACACATTCAACTTTATATTTCTGCTTCATGAGTTTCTGGTGAGGCCAAAGTTTGGCTGGAGCTAAAAACACCCACACAAACAAAATTGATGGGCCCTATTTTAACAATCTATGGCGCATGGTCTAAGACATAGGGCTTAAGTGCATTAAGGGTGTGTCCAGCTTCATTTTGCCAGTTTTACAATGGGTAATCTGGGTGTAAAGTAAGGCACACAGAGCAAAGAGGTTGCATTTAGATGCTTTATTAGTCATATGTGTGTTTTGGGCGTGACATCAATTACACCAATCACAGTGCCATAAGCCTTTCCCTTTAAAAACCAGATGCACCAGGACCTTGGCATTTTGCAATTTCAAAGGCGGAAAGAGGTAACATTAGTGGTAGAAGTGAGTGATTTTCATTGTCTGTGTGTGTTTAAAATGCAGAGTGTACACGTGTTGTGGGCCTGTATGTTGGCACATCATACACATACGCACATACTTTATGAATGATGCATCCCTAAATAGCAGGGAAAAACTGCCCCATGATCTTAGACCAGCTTTTCTTTTGTCTATGGATCAGATGCTCTCTGTTGTCTCAGTATAGCAGTGCACCATCAGTGCACCGGACCACACCTCATTTCAAGACCAACATACTCGTGGGTGCAAGTGCAGTTGCTAAATACACAATGTGGGTGCTGAGCATGAGCATGACAACTACACTAGTCTGAAACTAGCAATGTGCTGGGAGAAAGATAGGAACCGATTTGTCTGTTGCTAGCTCTTACAGCTAACAAACAGTTGGTGCATTGTCCAGCAGTGATAGAGTGATCAAAATTCATGTGTTGCTTCCTTTTTATCTGAAAACACCTCTTACCACACTTGTTGCTAAATATAGTACAAAATGTCTTATAAATTTTCATCTTGTCTTTATTTTTCATACATATAGATAGATAATATCCATATTTTCTACTATTTGCCTCCACAGACATAGGGTTTAAAAAAAGAATCGGACAGGATCAAGTTGTCCATGAGAGTATATGTGAATGTTTTTTGGCTTACTTTGCCTGAACACACAGATGTGTCCAGAATGACATGTTGTCTTTTTGATTGTGTGGGCTGATTCACAGTCCGAGTGACTCAGCTCTGGTGCTTCAGCTGGCTTTGAGAAACACTCTGCCACAGATCCCTGTTGTGGAGGCTGAACATTGGACTCCTCCTTTGCCTGAACTTGTTTATTTGTCATCCCACAATGCACTGGGAAATAGAAGACAGGAGGGGGGAGGTCGGGTTGTTTAGAAGAACAACAGCAGGGATCCTTCAGCCAAATGGACATGTGTTTACTTTGGGATGTTTCCTCATCAGTCACTGTAATGAGAACAACATAAAAAACTGTTTTCTAGGAGCCTTGAATCAGCAAACAAACTCTCTCTATAATCTAACAAATTCACCAGATATCCTCTTAATATCTGAGCACAGAGTGGAGCAGGGAATATTGACTGTCAAGATATTACACTCTATTAAATGATGAATTATGAAATGTAAACCAAATCAGTTATGAAGAAACAGTGGCCCTGAATTTCTTCCTGACGTTGTTTACAGCACCTCCCAATTTTATTTCAGCACTTTCTGCATGATCTTTGCTCTTGTTTATAATTATGAAAGCTTCAAGACTATTTGGACTCACATAGACATAAGGATACAAAACCCAGCTGACCTTAATGGCTTGCAATAATTAAACACAAACTAAATAGGATTTATTTGAAATAAATTTAATGATCAGTAAAAAGTAACAAGGATTGATATTGATTATCTAAATACAATGTGACCCCAAACATTACAACCGTTTATCCTCAATTGTTTTTGAGCAAAAACAAAGCTAGCAGTCCAATTGAGCTCAGGCTGTGAAAGCCTCTCAGAGCACTGTCAACTTCCCTTTTCACTGTGAGACTGAGTCCCCAAAGGAAATGTGTGTATTAATAACTCTTGTTCCTCATCATTATCACCCCGGTGAAAACAAGAGCAACAACAGCGTCACGATAAAAACCCTCAGGATGATTCATTCACATACTAATTGTGGAACAAAGCCAGCAATCAAGGAGAACTGGGGGTATTTTCTCAGCACTGATGTCGTGTTTGAATTATGGTGTGAAAACAAGAATATTCAGGTGGACAAGATATGAGCAGTGTGAAATTACAAACCAACCTCTTTGGTGGAGATCTTGATTTACTAGTTACCAATTACCAATATTTTTTACATAAACCATCAAGCATTTGACTATTCGTACTGTGAAAGGGGTTACTAGTTGTGATAGATCCAAAGATTATCACTACCTCCAGTTCTTAATTTAGCATTTCAGTATATAAACAAAAATATAATATAATATAATCCAATGTAGCTGGAAAACATCAAGGAACACGTAGAGTTTGAATAGCCTAATCTTTTTGCTTGGTGTTTGTTGACTCAAAAAATTATAGAAAAAAGAATGCAAACATATATGGAACAGGTTGACATACAAGTGAGGAGATCTCCACCTGGACCTGGGTCTGATCTAGAGTTTCTTCCCAGTCGGGCATGTTCATAACACCTTCAGAGATAGGCAACCAGGAGGAATATTTACCAGTTGCCCAAACCCCCTGAACTGGCTGGTTTTAACACAAAGAAGTGGCAGCTATACTCTGAGTCCCTCTCAGATGACTGAACTTCTCACCCTATTCCTGAGGGAGAAGCCAGTCACCCTCCTGTGGAAACCTATTTTGGCCACTTGTGTTCATGATCTTGTTCTCTCAGTCATGACCCAACTTCCATGACCATAGATGAGGGTAGAAAAGGAGATGATACGATTACAAAACTGATCATCGACCTTTGGCCAAGATGGCTCTGGTGTACACTTTTGAGTATCCCTATGCTCAAACATAGTGTTGGTTATGAACAGTCCATGACACACAAAACACACGAATCTAGCAACAAAGCAACACTAGGGTTCAGATCAGGGAGGCTGTTCCTCCAAATCATGCCCTTCCAACTGTCTCCATTGTTACCCATGAGCGCATTGCAGTCTCCCAGTAGGACAATGGAGTCCCCTGTAGGAATCTCATACAAGACTCCATTCAGGGTCTTCAAAAGGGCTAAATACTCCAAACCACTGTTTGGTGCATAAGCACAGACAACAGTCAGGAGTCCCCCCACCCCTACCCTACAATAACTAAGACATTTAAAGGTGATTCTATCGTCCACAGGGGAAAACTCCACCGTAGTGGCGCCTCACATCCTGGGCAAGAAGAATAATGTCCAGCCCCTGTCCAGCTATGTGTGGAAGTGAGCCCCACCAGATCCTGTGCTCTACATCTGAGCTCCAGCTCCTTCCTCCCCAGTGGGGTGACATTCTATGTTGCTAAAGCCAAACTCTGTCTCCAGGGTCCAGTTCGTCGATACCCCCCACCTTCACTGCAACCTGTTGTCTGGGAATTATGATAGAAAATGAAATAATTGGAAATTATCAATCAAGCAATTGGAAATAGTTGAAATGTCTGATTGCTGATTGATGTCTGATCTGCTAATGGCAAAGAACAAAATTTCATGACAAACCATCCAGTGCTGTAGAGACACTCCACTCTTGACCAAACTGGTTGGCCAACCTACTGACTAGTCAACATTGTCATCTCAGGTTGCTAGCATGGAAAAAAATGGGATAGGTGATCATATGTTGTGGATAAATTTATGCTTAAAGTGGGTCAACAGTCTTTTTGAAGCTACCTTTACCAATCTGACATCAGATAAATCAAACACCGTTACTTCTACAGTGACATCATATTGATTCAGTCTAACATAAATCACTTTAAGAACTTTAATGGGGCTGGCCATTATCAATATTCTGATGATGCATTATTTCTTCGAATTTTCGTTTGAAATTATGTATATCCAAAGACCTCATTATGTATCTCCTTTCTTCTGTGTTGTTACCCCGGAGGGTTGATTATGCTCCTCAATGAATCTTTAACATGCTGCCTGTTTTTTGTGGGAAGCGAGTATAACAACTGATAAAATATGCATTCAACTTAGTTAATTATAAGTTAGAGCTGTGTCTTTTTTCTTCTGAAGCATGTAAGCATCATGTCTATAAATGTCTTTTACTGCTTCATATAGGCCAAATTGTCATTGCTACATTAAACTTTAGTTTTTGTACGATTGAATGAACAAGTTATAACACAATAATAATAATAAGCTTGAGAGGGGGTAGAATGTTAAGTTTAAAACACACACACACACACACACGCACGCACACACACACACACACCTTCTTCTCATATCATATCTGAGAAAGGTCTTACAAACACGACTAGAATTATACAACTTGCTACTACTACTGAAAAATGTATCTCTGATGTTTGCAGATGGACATGCATATATCTGCTTGAAATTTAAAAAAGGGAAGGTACTTACAACTTTAGATAATGCAAAGAGCCTTTTATTGACATCCCTTCAGCTGCACCACAAATGTGGCTAAAAAACTGGGCAAAGCTAATTGTGTTAACTGGTTTCAAGAGCATGATAGGAATGCAGTTCTAAAACTTAGTACATATTTATGAAGTACAAGGTGTGAAAAAGACCTTAAACAATTGTTTATTGTACACTATCAATATATTTTTAGATTTCCATGTATATTGAAGACTCACAATATTCCATTAGTGCAGTTCTTACATATTTTTTAAGAAAAGTTTAGGATGAGTCTATCAAAAGGTTAGCGGGCCTAGGGCCCACCCATAACACTAAACTAACCCATCGCATGTGTGGCATGAAGGGAGTACAGCTTATATTTGAAGCCATGCCTACTTACAACAACAGCTGGTTCTTCATCTTTAACATGGACCTAATTGTAATTACTGAATTTGATTTTACTATTTCAAATTAAAAACAACCACTCATATTCATAGCATAGACAGTATATAAAAATGTAGATTGGGCCACCATGATATCTCCCATTGGTTTGTGGATTTTCATTTAGGGGCCTCAAGTTTAGCATTAAGTTCCTTGCCATCTTGGTTTTCTGGAGTCGTAATTGGACAAAAGGGTGGAGTTCCCATAGATGTACACTATTATACCTCCATCCTAAATGACTGATAGGTAGCATGTCCATCACAAGGTAGCCACAAATCCTGAAGTTTCCCCTGCTTTGTCTTTTAATGACTCTAAAAACAAACACAAATGAACATCATGCTGTACTGAAGAGGACTAAAAACCAGCAACTGTGACAGTTCATTTTTGAGAATATTTTTTACTAAGGTAATAAATCAAGCAAGAAAAAAGGGTAATTTTCAAATAGTCTTTTTAAAATTAATTATTTAAACTCGTGGAGTCCTTCCCAGCCAGCCTTTAGAGGTATTGCAGATTTCAGGGAACCCCTCATTGACTTTACACCACACCTCCAAGCTCTATTCATTTCATATAAAGTCTGATTCAACTAATGAAGACTGTGGGTAAAAGCATGCCACTGTGAGACTTTTTCAGCCAGCATTCTTCTCCACTTCTGCAATCTGAAGTATAAACTATTTTCACCATTTCTGCATCCTGAGCTTGGCTCCGCCCAAGACAGTTATGATCTGTATAAAGAAATATAAGCAATCTTGAGAGTTTCTTTCCTCTATAGCCATGTTATAATAGTTGCAGCCAGACCTTTCTCCAGTGCTTACACAGTGCTGTGGAGAGGGCTGGCTACGTGAGACTCTGATTTTTAGCAATGTCCAAAGGTAAAAGTCATTAATTTTATACTTATTTGCCAAGAGTAAAAGGAAAAGATAGATACCATTGTGTAAATATGAGGCTGAAGTCAGCAGCTTGGTAGTTTAGCTTACAACAAACACTGGATATGCAAAAAGAGCTAGCCTGGCTGTGTCCAAATCATAAAAAAAAATTAACAGCACCTCTAAAGCTAACTAATTAACATGTCATCTGAGATTATCTTTATTTCAGGAAAACCAAAGTTTAAAATCATATGTTGATGTTAATGACAGAGATATACTTATAAATCAAGAGGTTGAATGGACAATAGGTTGTGTCACTAAAAAAAATGTTTATATACTTACCTATTAATTACACGTTACTGGAGGATAACACTGACGAGCACATCAGAAAAATTATACAAGAACTCAGATTATACAGTATGTCTTCATGATGCATGAACACAACAATAAAACACATTTGTTGCCTTGCAACAACATCTGATTAGTTACAGATGAGTTACTAGTCACTAGTTATAGTTACTACTCATCAGTAACAGATGACAGATTACAGAGCATATAAGGGCATCTTTGACAATCTGGGTTGCATGCTGAGTAGCTGAATCTAAAAAATATCATAATTTATTCACATTTTTTTGCAAATTAATAATTTGAAAGTAAATTAACTGATAACTGATGTTATTATATATATTTAATGGATTAAAGAGTTCAACATTTGCCTCCAATATGCATTGGAGTAGAAGTAGAAATAGTAGAAAAAAGAAGTACTTTAGTATAGTAAAGGTACCTAAAATTATATTGATGTACAGTACTCAAGAACATTGCCCAAGTAAATATACTTAGTTATATTCTAACACTGAGTATGACATTTAAAGGGGAACAATGAAATGAAAAGACCATATAATCCTATTTGCCATATTTGTGTCTGTTATTTTTAATGCAATACAGTGCTTCATCTCATCAATGTTAACTATCTGTATATCAGTTGTATTGCTGAACAGTGGATGAACACCTTATGCCAGAGAAAGGCAGGTGCGTAAGGCATTTTGACTTCAAGATGGAGATTGTGTGGGAAGGCCGTTAACTGTTCTGTTGAGACAGTTAAAAGCACAACAAAGGCATACTTGGCTCAACACAATTACCTTACAAGCATTGACCAGTTTTTGGCAGAGACTGCGAGGTATATAGGCAGACTTTGGTGGATAAAGAGGAAGTCCCTGGAGATTGGAGGAGAGAGTTTGAGGCAAGCACGGAGCTCCTGGATCCCGGGGGCCTCACTGCTGACCACGCTATTCAACTTTGTACTGTAGTACAGGTTTTATAGATAATTGATGGGTTTTCATTTAAACAACTGTCAATACTTCACCTAAGTGTATAGCTGAAAGTTCAGTAAGCATTGAGTATGTCACCTGAGAACTCTGAAGTGCTTAATTTCATAGCTATGGCCTCATCTGAGAGGCGCCACACATTCAGTAATTGTTGAACTAAATTGTAGTATGCTATAATCAAATTCAACAAAAATATGTGCATGACAGAGCATTCACCTAAATCACATCGACTTTTATTAGACTGTATCATTTTGCACCTTTGTTGTTATGCTGGTTTGCCAGTAACATAAAATATAATACAAGAACAATAGTGCTGACTTTTTTTTTAAGTATGCAGCTGTTGAAACAGTGATTGGAACTGTCTGCTTCCCAGCGCTGACTTTCATAGTCCTTTAACACTTGTTTGGATGACAAATTATTTCAATATGAATTATATTAAAAACCTTTGCATCTTGGACAGTCTAGTGTGAAGGATTCAACAGAGTAAAGAAGTTATGGTAAACTAGCAAATGTGATCTTTTCCACCAGTAGAATGCTAATTTACAAGCATTTTGGATTAGTACATTAATTAGACTGTCACTGCAAATACTACACCAATACGCAAACTGTCAATATTGTGTTAATTATTAATTAAAGTTAATTATTCAACGATAAATAATCATAAATGATCAGGAACAGAAAAGACACCAAACCAGATATTTAAAAATTCAAAAAATGTTAGAGTCAGTTGGTCAAAATCTGGAGCCCAACAATACAAGCAAATCTAGCAGAATGAGCACACAGAAGTGCAAAGAAATGAAACCAAACGGACCTCTAAGTAACATTTACTTACCTAGAGCTTGAACTTGTAATTGGCTTCAAAGATGGAAGTGTCTTAAAAATTGAGAGCAAAAGAAACTCTACAAGAAAACAACAGCAGTATACTGCAAGCACACAGAGATTGCTCTGTGTGTGCCTGTTCACAACACTGTGTAAGGTTCTCAGTCCTTTGCCCGTGTTTTTTGATTGTATGGACAGAGATTCTAATGAACTTAGGGATGTAATTACCAAAGTTGTTGGATATTTTCTGGCCTGCACACCTCCACTCTCTCTGGAAGAAAGCAGTATTAACTCCATCATTTCTCCTGAGCTCACTTCCTTTTTCTTTGGCCAAGTGATCTGGATGTGGTAAAGGGCTCAGAGGAGGATAAAGATGATGCTTACTTGTTCATGTAGACAGACTGGTTGAAAGACCCAGACTGGATGTAGTTCTTTGTCTGTTGTTCTTAAAATAATTTCTGACAAAAATCCCATGCCCCGCACCCCACACTTTTAAATGAACTTACTGCTCCATACAAAAATGTATTTTTTTAATTTATGTTTGTCACCAGAGAGGTGTTTTCACATTCTGAAGGAGCAGATGTTTGTGCACTTTCCTAAAAACTTTAATCCAAACACAACCTTGACAAACATAATTTGGTTCGTTACAAACTTGAAAGCCAATCACAGGTAAAGAGATCAGAAACTTTCAGCACAGAGCGGACTTGTCAGTACAGTGAGTGAGAGTTTGTATCAGCACGACTACTAACACAGTCTCAGCCACTGCCATTTACAAGCTAACATAAAAATGTAAAAACATAAATAAGAAATGCTAACTACACTTACCATTCTGATACGTCTGCTAATTGCAGGTTTTGGACCACGAAAAACTCTTCACCTGAGTCCCATACATGTTTGAGCTTCAACTGAAAGTTAAAGTATGGAGCCTATGGCTGAATTTCATCAGCTAACCAGCTCTAACTAGCCATCATGATCCACACAGCTCTCCAGCTAACAAACTTACATGAGCAGAACTGGTAATTGGAGTATAAGGACTGTGATTCATATATCCAAAATTTTAACACCAAACAAACAATGTGGATGTTGATGACTAACACACTTGAAAAATGTCTGAAGCAATTATTTCATAAACTCAAAACCAGTCATTTCTAGCGTTCTAGTGGCATTGGCTTTTCCTAGGTTAATAAATTCCATATCATTTTGTAAAATTTGGTTTTAGTGGACCTAAACTGACAAAAGTGCTTAATCAGCTCAGGTGTCACGTCACACTACACATCATAAGCTATTCCAACATGCACATTCATCACTGTACAGCAGTAATGACTCATTGTATAGATGCTGATGATTTCAGACTTTGTCCTTTAGTTTTTCCTTAAACTTTCTGCCATTGTTGTCACTGATGACATGCCACTTGACCCCTGACCATGTCTTTTCCTCATACTGTCCAAAGTCTGCTGTTGTTCTGAAGACAAGCACGACCAAAAAGCAAGACAGCCATCATCCGCATGCTAACATCTAGCCAAAATTGATTGCGTCAGGTGGCCATCAACCTCTGAGTTGGGTTCTGCTCAGAGGTTTCTGCCTGTTTAAAGAAAGATTTTCCTCATAACTGTCATCACATGCTTACTCATGGGAACTGGTTTCAATTGTTGGATACATAAAATTAAATTATAGTGGTCTAGACCTACTCTACAAGTAAAGTTTTGTGATTCATGTTGTGAATTTGGTGTTGTATAAATCAAATTGACTTGACCTGAGTTGACTTGAAAGAAAGTTTATCTTTAGCCCTACAGGGGATCATATGCAGGGTGCAGTCACTTTCTGGACTATTCAGTTGCACTGCATGATTCCCAAAAGTGTGCTAAGTGTCCACTGGCTGTGCTTATATATTTATTTTCATTTTATGATGTAACTCTCAGCAAGTAAGTGATAAGTGTAATGACATCACTGCTGAACTCCCACCAAAAGAAAAGATGAATTCCAAATTAAATGCTTACTGTATTATTTCTGTATGGGTGTCTGAATAGTGGTGGTGACAAACTTGCTCCTCTAATATCTCCCGCTGTACCTGTCTATACAGTAGCATTGTATTGCGGTAAAAAATACATTTTCAAGAATCTTTATTTTTGGTAATAACTTGAGATACATGTTGAGGGCTCCAGTTGTAATCAGAGAGCCACAGTTAGAATATGTAATCCTGCAGTGGAAATTACTGTTTAGAACCGCCACGTATTTATAAAAGCCATTTCCAAATGTAGATGTAAAAACCATACAGTATGCAGCAAATTAAATTCTCATACCATAAGATATTAAAATGTCATTTGGTTGGTTAATATTTGTAACCTATCATCACTCAACCTAACCTATGTCTGTTCTAATGGCTAAACATGGATCCCATGGGTCAGTTGAGCGATGAGGCAGTCTTCACAAACCTTGTCAGTGAAAAGAAGATGATGTAATTTGCCCTCTTCTACATTTTAATTGTGTTATTCTGATGGGGCATCAGCTGTGCATGTGGCTTTCTTTCCTCTCTTTGTGTTTGTGTAGGTCTCCTCAGGGTGCTCCAATTTCTTCTCCTGATCTGAACACTTGCAGTGCAAGTCAGGTGGAGACTGTAAATTTCCCACAGGTGTGAAAAAGACAAGGTACTTTCCTAACTGTCACCAAATGCATGCTGGGATGGGGGACTTGAAATTTAATACCCTCTCAATTGGTTCATAAGTGAGAGGTAAAATAGAGAAAATATACTTTAGTTTGGTTGATTCATTGATGTTAAAATTTCACACAAAATTAACTTCCACCTTTCCAAAAGCACCGAGCCCAGCCCCACCAGAACCAACAACAAGAATCCCAAAGCCTAAAAAAATCCAACCAGGAATAATACAATTTAAAGGAGGGTGGTGTAAACTGTCTCTGCTGTAACCTTGGACAAACATTCAACACAAGTGTTCACTCTAGTTCTGTTTGTCAAGAATGAATTTTGATTATTGTGTGCTATGGTAAAATCCATGCTCTAAAATCCACAATTGTAAGTAATGATATAAATGATAGTTTGATTGGAATTTGTAAAGATAATGAATTACGTTGTTTATCAAATCAAACAGTTCATCACCTCATTATGGTTTAAATGCATCATCTGCTCTACTATGTGCTATGGCCTCTGTGTTTGTGATAAGCAGTCATGCCAATAAAAGTCAGCGGATTTAACTGCGAGTCAGGGAGCGTCTCAGGTCGCTTGACATGTAGCACCATACTGAGGCGTGGACACTGGCTGTGGGGGGAGGGGCGCACCACTCTGACTATCTCTGTTCAGCTGAAGCTCTCTGTAAAAAGAGGAAGTCGAGGAAACGCAAACAAAGACACAGCCCAACGGCTCTCTCACCACACAGCCAGGAAATCGAGTTGGGTTTAGATAGAGGGGGGAGGGGAGCCGAGGAGAAGTGGACGCAGGAGAAGAAAGAGGAGGAGGAGGAGGAAAGAGAGAAGGAGATCAAAACCCAGCAGGTGCTCTCCAGCAGCATGTAATGTGTCAGCATGGCTCGTTGCTAAACACACAGGAGCCTCTGCAGAAGTACAGAAGGCACAGATACATACATTAAATTTTAAGAAAGGTTACTGTGTTGTTAAATAATCTGATGCTAAAAAGTGCTCACCCCAAAGCTTTGGCAGAGTCCCTATAATGAATATAATTTACTTCTACAAATTCTGCACCCACAAAATGATCTTAATTTGTCATTAAGACAAATTATTAAACAGAGGTCACACAATTATGATTTTGGAGGAAAAATTGCCCTATAATATGATTTTCAATTCAAGTTTCACTTCAGCTTTGTTCTCTGTTGCTTTTGCTAACATAGTGACTCCAACATCAGTCAGTCAGGACATCACTTCTACCCAGAGGACTGACAGTTAGAAAACTTGCTGGCCACATGTGGGACCTACTGCAACTGCTAGCTGTTTAGCAGGGAGTTAAGTAATATTATTTTACCCAACATGGCATACTTGAGCTGTATAGTTGCAGGGCCTAAGGTCAAGCTTAGATTACAGGAGTTTTGGCAGTTTTGGGAAGAAATCTGGTTTTGGACCTTAGTTGTAATTGATGTTAAGCCTGTGTTATCTTATGTTGCGATAGTTCATAGGTCTAGTTCCAACCCCCACCCTTATCTGCTCATTCATTGTGGCAGCCCTGATCATTTTAAACATGCTTGACATGTTTCTTAAAATTGGGTGTGAAAAATGTTGCGTGGTGCATTATTATCAACTGGTATTGTTTACAATGACTATCCTGACTGGAGTAAACTTTTAAAATTCTTTTGGCTGGATTGTGGCACCTCAGTTGTGACGTCAGTCCCAAGATGTGATACAAACACACTGCATTATAGTTTTTTATCCACATTACAATGCAACCTAAGAGTTTACACACCATTAATTGCTCAGTACTGTTTCAAGAGTCTGTCTGAGGGGTTGTAAAATGCTAAAGAAGTTTGGATGCCATAATGTAAACAAAGCACCGGCTTGATATCAACCAATGGCTAGCTTAGCTTCTTCCGACTAGCATTTATAAATCCTGGCCTTATGTTTCTAGAAAATCAGCACAGGATTTACATTTTCAAGATGCTTGTAGGACACAACTGGTTACATTATCCCTAACAACAAATAGAAACCATTACAACTCAAAAAATAAGAATGAGAATAATCTTTGTTGTGAGATAAAGGCTCCACAATTCATGCGTAATTTAGCCCAGAAGTGAGGTAGAGTTTCCCCAACGCAAAGAGCAGGATGTCCCATGTTCCAATAAGAGACTACTACTAGCCACACTTGTCAGCCAATCAGAAAAGAGGATTCACTCAGACATGGCATAAATGGTTTTAGATCCTGGAACACTGATAAACTGAGGAAACTCTTAGTATGGAATGTGACAAAAAATCCACCAGCACCTGTGGTTTTGTTGTATAACCATAAAAACCAATGAACACTATTATTTGGTAAAACTGAAAGTGATCACAACATAAACCTGCTTTGCCGTGTCACTATGTTATCTCTGTAGTTAACTTGGGAAATAAAATGTTGTGTGTGAGCTATTGAAAGAAGTGATGGCCAAACTATGGAAACAAGATCTAGACTATAATGAACCAGAATGATCCTTTAAAGACAAAGTTATGCTTAGCCTGCTCTCTGTTAAATGATTAAAACACTGGCCTCTGTTTTTTTTCTCACAGGACATATCTTATCATTCACTGTGAAAGTGAAGTTATTTGCAATAACAATGGAGCTGTCACATGGGTCTAGTTGTTGCCTCCTGTTGCAGAGGTGCCTGTTTTCCCCTCAGTCAGCCTCTCTCCCCTCCCCTCCCTTCCCTCCAGCAGTCGCTCCACTCCCTCCCTCCCCCATCCACGTGCTCTCGCTCATCTGGATGGGTATGAGCAGGGCTACTTCAAACACGTGCTCTATGCCACCCTGCCCCCCCTCCCTCTCACCCTCCCTCCACCTCCAGCAGCACCACCTCTCTCCTCGCTCGCTATCAGCCTATTTCCCTTTTGTCCAGCCCATCTTGCTTGGTGCTGTGTGATTTACTCAAGCCTGGGAGACATGTGATCACTCTGCTGGATACCAAGAACTGCAGGCAGCCAGTGTTTTTGGAGGAGGAGAAAGAAGGAACAAGGAAAACAATCTGACACAACCGGCCTGCTATCAGGACATTCAGTTCGACCTGAGAACATGTATACTCTGCCAGAGGACACTGATTACACTTAACAGGAATGAGTCTCATATTAAACAGTTGTGTACAGTTTGTGATTTCCCCTGCCTTGGAAATTTGCCATTGTTGGCGCCACTGTTGTAGCCTGAGTTTTTAATTGCATCGTTAAATGATAAGTTATGAAAGACTGTACATCGTTAAAAAAATCTTGAAGCATGTAACAAAGGACACATATAGAGCATCACAGAGCCACATCTGCATAGTATGGCCTTGATTATGTTTTATAACTTAAAGTTTTAGTCACATCAGAAGCGTTGCTCTTGGCAGAGTTGGATGGTCAGTCTTCTTAAGTCCAAACTGAAGCATTAGTATTTTTTTTGCTGCTTAATGGATTGTAATGAAATTATATACAGTCATGGTCACCAGGGGATGAATCCTGAAGACTGTGGTAACCCTCTGACTTTTTCTCTGCCACTACCATCCCTGGTTTCCTGATGATGCTTCCTATAGAGCTGTGATGTGTGAAAAGCTAAATAAGCTAAAAAGATGAAAACAACTGCATTATAACATATATGATTAAAATGAAAGTAATAATGTAATGTGAGGAATCAGTTACAACTTCAAGGTACATTTTGGCAAAATATATATGACTGATAGTCTTATCTACTAAAAGTGTGTTTTCTTTTTTAAAGAGCAATGATAATGTCAGTAAAAATATATTACAAAAGTATCTTATGAGAAATACAATTCTTCTGGACAAACAGTTCCTCTAAGTTAACAACTTTACTGATCATGGATAATCCCCCTTCTTTTTTCTAGTTCTTTTACTTTTCTGGTGCTTGCCTAGAATCATAAGCAGGTCAAAAGATTAAACCGTCCATAAAAACTGATAATACTGCCATCAGCCTCAGCAGCATTCAGATCATAGTGCTAAATGAAATATATTAGCATGCTAATATGCTAAAAATGCTTAGCCCCGTTGATACGCATTATACCTGAAAACCTTTTTTGTTAGTGTTGTCACTGAGAGATGTTAACATGCAGACACTTGCCTTTAGCTCAAAGCACTTTGCTGTGGTACACCACATACTACTTTAGTCTACTAATACAACTACATATTAATTACTAAATGTATAAAGTATGCAATTGTATTATTGTTTTGAGATCAATAAAAACCCTGTTTTATACAAACAGTAAAGGATATTTGCATACTGAAAATCTAATCAAACATCAACTTTAGCATTGCACTGCAAGTCAGATCTGACAATGAGAGTGAAATGTTTTCTATAGTTATAATTTGTTTTTAAAGATAATGTTTTACGAAAGTGAGCAGCTTTTCCTCTCCCACAGGGCACTGAATTATGGGAAAACAGTCTAAAAAAAACAAGTAAACTTCTAAACCAAGTACAATTTGTTCATTTTCCAGTGTAAAAACATCATTTGCTCTGAATTAGAATTAGGCTGCTTTGTGGATTCGCGACATAATTTGGTACTTTGTAAAATAAAAAATAGAGCTGAATGAGACTAATCCAAGGACAGCTATCCTCGGAGACTGTTTTAACCTTAATCAAAAATACATAGCTCCCTTTTCTGCAGAACAAAGCTCCAAGAGCTAAGAACCACTGTAAACAGATTCTCAAGTCACACAAAAACGATAACATGTTAATGTTGTGTAAATGTCCCTGTATCAGCTGGTTCAAAGAAGCCATGGAACTGCAAATTAAAAGTCTCTCTCTACCTGAGAACTAGAGTTAAAACAAAAGGTTTATTAATAAATGTGCCTGGAAAAAGGGTTATGTAATGCCTTCAAAAGATTAAAGTTACTCTGCTCTAACATTTATAAAATTCTGAATCATAATTATGAGGACTTAATGTAAGAAAGCAACACTATGAACAGCTACAGTTACAGGTGTTTTTACATATTTCGAAAGGTTGATAAAAAATGTCTTCATTAGGTAAAGAACAGAGTATTTTTCTTCTGACCTTTAGCTGTGAAAGTGAGCCTGTCTTCCAATATAACATTCAGATCTATTCATCTAGCTCTACACATTCACACTTCAGAACTGCCCTATGTAACCACTGTTTCTCTGCTGGAGGAGTGCAATGCTAAGTGCCTTGCTTGAGGCCATTTCAAGAGTGTTACTCACTCATTTTCCCACACACCTTTTCCCAAACTGTATTCAAAGTCATATCCACCTTCTCACACATACCATTTTACTGCCTCCGAGGCTACCGAGTATGTCATTATTGACTTTGGACATGCATTTACACCATTGATAGTCTGTGTTTAAAAGGCGTTCCCTCATTGAGTATGTTAGAAAGACAAAATTCTATTTAAAAAATTCTACCTAAACTGCGGTATGTTTTTCCAGAATTTAAAATGTAATTCAATCAAAAGTTTGACTTATTTGTAAGTAATTATTTACAGAATAGATATTGTATGTGTGTATATGTGTGAAATGTACAGTATCCTTTGGTTTCCTTAACAAATAACCAGCAGGCAGTTTGTTATTCACCTTATCATGACTCTTGTCCACAACAGTTCAGTTGCACGTCACAGGCCTCAGGGGGCGGGTTGTTATCCTGACTGTGAGCAGCCAGGCCAAACACAAGTTTCCTAGCATGACCAGAGTGAAGAGCAAACAAAATAACAGGGCGGAGAAACAGCATTCCAAGAGCGCTAAGAATAGCAAACTGGACCCTGTGCTCCCGGCACTAAGTTCACAACTAGTCTTAGGCAACAAGCAGAGTGAGTTTGAGCACGTTGCCAAAACGTTGCCAGGTTGACATGTGTGCTAGGCTGAGGACTTTTGTAACTGAAGCACCACACCAAGATCATTTAGGCATAACATAAACAACTGGACCGAGGCTTGAACGGCATGTCAGATGTACAGGCTGTTACTCTCCAGTAATTTCCCATTAAACAATGATAATGACTATTAATAATTTTCATTAAAGTAGTAATTGCTCAGACAAAATAAATAAAGAGGTTTCCTAGCAAGATTTGTGTTGACGTTTTGAAATACTGGAAAGCTCCTAAAGGTGAAAAATAAATTAAATAAAAGAAGAATGATATTTTAAACACTGTCTTGAGGACAGGGAGGGATGTTCATTACAGACACTGACTGTACACAGCCTGTAAAGAATGTCTATGGGTCTAGTGCAGAGGTGTCTGCCTGCTGAGTTTTTGTTGACTTCTTCTCTGGAAAACTGCGTGTCCTGCACGTGCATCCAAAAAGTGATCAAAGATAAATTGTAATAAGTTAACCATTCCCCGTTAATGTTTACCTTTGTCTCAACTGAGAAACAAAAATCAGGAAAATAAAAAACAGGGCTTGTTTTTAATTGTTAATGTTTGTTAGAATGTTTTACAAACAAAAATAAAGCCATTTCCCATTTAATTTTCTTCTCAAAATAGATTAAAGTGTTATTTTCCCATGATGGATTTTCATACCAGTTACTGAATCAAACATGAAAATACAGTTTCTACATTAACAAGAAAAATGCAAAATTTATGTGATAACTGAAATTATCTTTGTAAACAGATGAACCTGAAGAATTCATTGTGATTGGCTATGATTTCCTTGCCAGCAGCAGGCCGGAGCGAGAAAATCTGTGTACCTACAGCCTTTCAGTGCTTTCACTAATGTATATAAACAATTCTTCCCCAATGTCAAGAGAACAAAAGGCTTTGGTGGACGACGACAGAAACTGACAGTGTTCAGTGGTTTTAGCATTTCACTGTGCGCTCTAAAAGAGCCTAACAGGTTAGGTCAAAGCACTAACTATGATCATAGGGGATGTAGACATTTAAAGGCAATTATTGTATTCAGTTAAAAGATCCTAACCTGTAGCCTTTATTCTGTAAATATAGTTTGAGCCCCATGTGACCCAACATAAGTATGTGCCTACAGTTAAGAAAAAGTACTTGTTCTTTGACAGCAAATTTATTTTGAAGTTGAGAAGTTTAGAATTTGAGAAATTACAGTGATTGATTTTCTTTTTTCAAATTACAAAACCAGCATGAAAAAAAGACCCAGTTTTTCATTTTCTGCCATTCATTTCAAAATTAAGAATCATTCAAGTCAAAGGCACACAGACTCTCCTCCTCCATGTAGTTTCATAAGACCTAATCCATTTTTAGCCAGCATCTGTAGGGTTTGACATCTTAAGTGGACACTGCACAGTACACAAGTGTTAAACTACTCTTTTACAGCTGAGATAATAATCCTGGCTCAAGGTCCATTTAGTACCTGTCTGGGTGCATTAAATCCCATCACTTACACAGGAGATGGAGTTTGCCCAGTTGTCAGTTTTCAACAGCAGTTGAGAAAACAGCCACAGTCATACAGTTTCTGTGTACTTTAGATGACTATTTCCCACACATACACTGCAGCAGTACAAGTCAGAGATGTCTAATAACCACCTACTCACTGAACAAAACATCGATCTTAATTAGAAATGTGACCACAAAACAAAACATCACACTGATTACTGATATCGGTCACATTTATTTTGTAATTGTATTACATAACTCTGTTACATGTGAGTAGTTACTTCCCAGCCCTGCCACAAGTAATGGGACAATGAGGAGCAGCAACCAGCCTTGTTTACACAGAGATCACACAGCACTGCTGCAACAAAGTCCCTCCTTTACACCATGTTTGTTTTCTATGATCCTTAATTTCTTTTTATGATCAATAAAGTGGCATGATGTTTGTGACGGTTCACACAACAGTGTCGTTGTCTAGCCATAATATTTACACTGGGCAGCACTTTCCAAACAGTATTAATGACATTAAGTGACAAAAAGACATAAAATTTAATTTTGGGTGTCTGTTTTATGGCAGCTATTCCAGTCATCTGCTCAGACAAAAAGAAGCTCCTCATTCTTTGAGTAAGCTGCTAACTGCCGCTAGCTATAAATCTTCAGCCAGAGCTTTGCACACATAGCATATCGTCAAAACATTGTACCCCCGTCCTGGCATCCTGACTTGGCTTTTCACACAGATGTCAGTTCAGTGTTGTTAATGCCTCCCTTGCTGGCTCTGAGTTAGAACATCAATGACTCCCTCACTCTGCCTTTGTAACTTTTAAACAGAACTGTAAGGTGCAAGAACCATGCAATTTTCCCCCCAGTGTTGTGCCTGAACATGTCAAAAGAGCACACTCGTATATATCTGTAAACAGTGAATGAAGGTGCTCATGTCTAGCTTTGTGAGAGATTATGTGAGTGACATCCACTCTTGCTGTAGTTAGCGACGGTCTTGTAATAGTTAATTTTGTTCATGAGTGCTGCCAGATACTGAACCATTTTCCAGGTGAAATACAGCCTTCCAATATAAAACTCTCTGCCAAAAACCAATAGTCTTTTTGATTTACCTATTCTTTTATATATATATATATATTAGTGGCTGTTATGAAGCTGGTGGTGGAGCCTGTACCACCTTTCCACAATCATATGAATGTGTGTTGCTTTAAACTGCTGCATAATAATTTGTTTTGTGCAGAATAAATAAAATGACCCGTAAGAGTGTTGAACCTTTGCTTTTCCTTTCTGCATAATAAGAAACTACTTACATAGTTTCAGTGGTAAAACTTGGAGAGTAATTGCTTTCTGTAATTCAATAACAGGCTCTTGCATGGATGGATTAAGAGTATGTTTTACCAAAAAATAATAGCTTGGAGCAGCAGATGAAAAAAAAAAACTTTGAACAAGTTCATTTCAAGATGTGTGGACTGAACTTTGAGCTAGCACTTACAATGTGTGAACTGTCCCAATACTGGTTACCGCCTTGAACAGGCCGTGTAAAAAGGGCTAGCTAAGCTTATCCATATCTTCAGCCAGCTAACCAAATCCTTTTGTTGTCCTGCCATATGTATGGTAAAGTACTCATACAGTGTGCAGCATGAAATCTAATCAAGGTTTCTCATGACATGATAGAAAAACCAACCAATTCTTTTAGTTTCATTTACTTTTTTAAAAAATAAAAACAAAGTGAGTTTGCTTGGCTGCTCTGTGAACATATACACCAGATGCTCTTCTGATGTATTTTTAAACAAAAAATCCGCTCAACACATGTTTTTACACACTAAATTCCATGACCTTTAGTATTTAACTACTTTCTTTTACTGCCAATAATCACGTGTTTCTTCACATCAACCTAGACAGAAATTTTTACGGGTAACTATACCTTCAAATCTGATAAATCCTTCCCTCCAGAATATTTAAAAATGCAAGGTAAGGGAGTAACAACTGTCAAGGCAAAGTCTGAACTAATCAGCCCCGAGCATCTACTGTCAGACTGTCTCTGCCATAAAGACATTGAGTCTGGAGCTTTCACAGACACCAGAAGCATATTTATTGTCCTTTGAGATAGTCACAGTGCAGGTACCTACATTTAGCTAAGAAAGAAAAATCTATCTATGTCACTTCGAGAGACTGTCAGTGCAGCTACAGCTCTTCTCCTTATCACTATAATGTACTGTCCATATGCCTTCAGTATCTAGTCAGACTCTGAATATAGCACAGTTATCATCAGGCTAAGGTGTTGTGTACTGCTACTGAAGAGGAACAAATGGATTGAGTTTCTTTATAAGCTAGACTACACTTGTGACAAAACAATCAACTTTTTGGGTTTTTATTTTGTATACTACCCTGTACTATGCTAAATTATTTTATGGTTTGTAAATGTGCTAAATTGTAAACAGGTAAAAACAAACAGGTGTTTAAGCAGGCGTCATCACAAGAGATTTCTTCTGTATTTAATGTATCTGATGGAGAGCCAAGTCTAAGTCTACCTTTTGTTTTTTTGTTGTTTTTTTTCTAAGTTTAGGATAAAAAAAGGTTAAATAACAAAACATATTAATCCTTAGAAAGAAAAATTAAAGTATTTTGCTCTATAAGACAAGTAAATTAATACAAATTATCAATATATTTAAACATTTTGTTTTCATTAGTTTACCTAAACCATTTGCTTATCTTTTCACATTTGAAAAGGGCAGGTGAAAATATGAGATCCTATTTATGCAATTATCATCTCATCTTCCTTGGGGTGAGGGACCACAATCTTCACATACAAAGACCCCACTTAGATTTAGACGCAGGGATGAGGCAAAAAAACCCCCTGCAAAGTGGTTAAATCAATCAGTCAACATGTCTTCTCAGCCCTTCACATCTTAACCTTTCCATTATGCTAATGCCAGTGGGAATTCTAATTTAATGTTATTGACATTTGAGCATCTAACAAATACAAGAACAGAACAAATTTAAAAGAGAGAGAATGCAGGGCCTGGCGGCAGGAAAAGCAAATTTGTTTAAACTGAAAATATATTTGATATCCACATAATGTAATTCTGTGCATCTTTATGGTTTATGGTTTGGCAGTAACATAAGTACAAGACTACAGTCCCCGTAAACGGTGACAACAAAAGGTTTACGTGTAACTAGTGTCTGGTACCAAACTACTTTCAATGGTGCTAACCATAAAATGTCTTTAATAACAAATTACCAATTTTTATTTAATTAGTCTGTGCTAAATAAAGGTACCAGAGAGAAAATCTCTGTATAGCAGGTACAATGAGCAGGAGAAAATAGAGAGAGTGAGACTATGATGGTGTGATTGTTCTTTAGACCTACATCAAAAATTATTTGCTCCTCCTATATAAAAATGTTGTTGGCTTGTTTGTGAGTCGGTGCTTTTTTCACATTATTTGTGAGTCATTGTTAGAAATAAAGTATTTCAACAAAGGGGACCATACAGTGGTGAGTCATCGGGAAAAAACACAACTCAGTAGGCCTATGAACAAACAGTCTTTATGGCTGTGTACAAAACAGGCAGATTGTGCCACTATTACTCAATGCACTGTAAAAAAGTCCATCCAAGCATTCTAACTATACTTACATTGATTTACAAAAAATTGACTTGATGTTCCCTCTTTTTTGCCAAGGCCATACCAGCATTTAAAATGACAGCATTTCTCAACACATTCAATTCATTCTGAAGGAATCACAGAATGTCCTCCACATCTTACAGTAACTCACAAGTCTTCTCTACAGTAATGACTTTAAAGGGGCAGACAGATGTAGAGTTCAAACTAATAACTACTGTAGTTTATTAACTAATTTGCCATTATCCTCCTCTTCTGGCAGTGTGTTATCTGCTTTGTAAAAGAGCAATGGCAGTTATAAACAGTAGTCAATGGTAAAATACATCCTCTACAAAAGGTAACTTGTGCTGACTTGTGATCTGCAAGCAAACAGGCTAAGCTCAAGTGACAGCAAGCTTGTTTGCTCAGAAAGCTTTATTTCCCTCTCAGAAAACATTCACTACAGAAATGGTTTAAAATGGTGAAGAAAATGTTTTAGAAGAGAACTGTAAAGAGACAGTAGTGAGGGATTCTGGGAGCTCTTGCGACTGACTATGGTAAGCCAACCAACTAGCCATGTGAGTATCACCACTAATTTTGGCTCCATGAGAACCAAGTTTTTCACAAATATATGCATTTTGCTGGACCACTTTCTTGTGATTTTACTGACATCACTCCCTAATTCTTATCTTAAAACTTTTGGATCTTGAATATTTATTGTTACCAATTGTGCAGCCTTACTTTCTGCTGTGACAACGCCTTTATACAAATCTCATGTAACATTCAGCTGCTTAGTCATATTCTGGAATTCCACTCTTGTCTACAAGAATGTGAGGTGAAAAAAAGTCAAGAGACATGTTACTTGTATTTCAGGCCCCAATTTGTCAGTGTCGTCATGACAATAAGTAAATAATGGTTCATTTGACACTTTGATAGTTTGGCTGAGCCAATATCAGCATTAAGAGTACCAAAACCAATGCCAAACAGGTATGTGATTGTTATTCGGTGGGGATAATAATGATAAATCAACAGCTGCTGTAAATTGGCTTGAACAAGTCAAATCTTACCAGTTGATCAGTGTCATATGATGTCCTCTTCTACTGAATGTGTTCAGTATGTTTTGGCCTGTACATATTTGTATGTTTAATCAACTGTTGGAGATTATGCAATTTTTTAATAGAAATAAAGCTTTGATGTAGAAAAAAACATTTTCTATTGCTTGGTTAAGAATCATTTACAAATGTTTAAAGTATAGGTTATCAATTGATTAATTGTTAAAGCTTTAAAGAGCAACTTATTGTTTGCAGTTTCAACACTAATATGTGGGCTACTGCTTTAAATCAGTCAAAACTTGTGGCTACTTTTTATCAAAGACTTTTTCAAACATGCAGGAGAAGTGTAGGTACAAAAACAAATGTGACATATTTTATTCTTACCCTGACGCTGACAGCAAGGTCAAACAGACCTTGCTGTCAGCTCATATTGGTATCAGATATGGGTTGTGTCCTAGAATAGATCTGAATAGTCATCCAAAAGAATCCGACAGAAGCACTAAAGGCCCGCAGTGTCAACAGAGCCACAGGCAGTTAGCAGTGTTAAAACTGTATTTTCAAATTTTCAAGTCTGACTCTGTCCAAGTCTGTAAATACACACAATAGTACCTTGAAAACTCAAAAATGAAAAGGTCCAGTGTGTAGGCGTAGGGGAAATCTCTTTGCACATGTTGACTTCTTTTCATTAATGCATAATCACCTTAAAAAAGAAGAATCGTTGTGTTTTCGTTACCTTAAAATGAGCATTTATATCTACAGAGGCAGCAGGTCCTTTTTCACAAAGTTAGCCATATTTAATCCCCATGTTTCTACAGCAGCCCAGAATGGATAAACCAAAAAATGACTCTAAGAAGGGCCTTTTCATGAATTCTGCAAGTTTTGCAGCCACTATAGGTCCACCCCTACATGCTTGGAAAGGTAAGGTGATCAGAGAGGCATTGAGTTGTTTGCAATCTGCAAGTACACCCTCACAGGACATTAGATATATATAAGAGAACCTGTAACACAATTTATCTATATTTATTATATCCATATGAAAAACTGAAAAGTGGAAAATTCAGTGGAGTTATGTGCTGTAGTTTTCCTTGACAAACTACTAACCGCCTCCCCTTCATCTCCATACTAAGGGCATGAGGGTGGTATCTTGGTCTAAATCTTGGATGTTAAACAAGAGTTTAGAGGTTATTTTAAAGATTCATACAATTTTGTTTAATTGTATGTTTACATGCCCACAAGAAACCAGGAGAATGATCCAAACAACTGAAAAATTAAGACTATGGCTATGTTCAATGATATTTCTTTTTATCCTAGCACTTTGTAGTAATGGTCATACTTTTCCTGTTGAAAGTCTTTCTAATACACATTTTAACCAGTCACAAACTAATTCCACATGGCTAAGAAACAAACTTAAATATTGTGTTTCTTCAAACTCCTATTCCCAAATTTTTCCATCATTATGAGATGATTTCCTGTTGTTTCTATTCACATTTGTAATCAAATCAAACATCATATTTACAATCCATGTATCAGTATGTGAAAGTCCTCTAGGACTTACAAATTTATCTGCAATTGACGCAGCCACCAATCCCCCAATTGTGCTTGTAAAGGTGCAAATTGCTTTTGAGACACAACCCCCCCAGGAAACAATGGGCAGAAAATGTGCAAAAAGCTTACTGTAACCCAGTTACATGAGAGCACATAAACATACTGAGTGTCCTGGTTTTCCTTTGTAATCCAGCTCGCTGTGGACTGATTTCAGGGGAACTTCTTTGTATTAAAGGAATAGTTCCCTTGAAACTGTTGACAGTGTGTTCTGTGGATTACACAGATAAATGAGTAAAAAAGAGTTTCTGGAAGAGCAAGCACTTCATTTAACTCATTTGTATTGAAAAAGGCATTTCTTGAAAGGACATCCAATAGAAGTCAATCCAAAACTATCTGCATGGATACCATTATACAGGCAAATGGGTAAAAGGTGTCAGTTGACATTTTGAATCAGCTGATCCTTTGCAACAGACAGAATAAGGGATTACACTAATGTTTTTTTTTTTAAAAAGTTCAAATTTGGAAAAACTAGAATGACCTGCACTGACTACGTGAGTGCACACACAAGGAATTTGACTCCACTTTTGATTACACACAAAATACATTAAGCTAGGAATGAGGACAACAAAAATTGAACAAAAAGTTTTTAAAAAGTTACTTTTTTTAAAAAGGCATTTCATCATACAGACGAAAATTCTGTAACATTTTTATCTCTAATGTCTAATAAAAAATTGTTTCTGAGAAGATGTCTCAGTGTGTCTCTCTGAGAAAGGAAGTTGTTTGAGAGAGAAACCACTATTACACCAGTTTCCTGTTGCTGCTCTGTGCTATTGTCGCTTACATTTATATTAGATACAACGTCTGTGTGCTTATCTACAGCTTCATATTGTGGACAGATGACAGATGGAGAGTTACCAGGATCGGAGCTGATCTTAGAAGGCAGGACTTTTAAAAGTTGGCGGTTAGAGGGGTTGGTGTGGGGGATGGGGGTGAGTGGTGTTGTTGACCAAATGGAGCTGCTGGAGCACAACATAGCTTACACCAAGAGACCCAGGAATCTAAAAGCCAGCCCTCCCCCTCCCATGAAAACACAGACATTAATGGAGAAACAGCACCTCGAGCACACATGCATGAATGGACGTGGCTGCACACACACAAACACAGACTAATAAAACAACATATGCTCTTGTTTCAGCTACCTGGAGCAGCAGGTGGGACGCCCCTCCTTCCTGAGCTGCATATGAGAGGAGGGAATGGAAAGAAAATAGGCCCCCTCTTTTGTTGGATACACAACAACAAGGAAGTGAACACTGTGGTTAGACAGACATAGGATGTACAGTATGAGGCATACTGTGGTGGCTGTCTGGCACTGCCAATATTTTGTGTTGAATAAAGTTTGATTCACCACATTTTTGGTGCTGAGATACTTTTTAAGAAACCAAAAAACCTGACCAAATCTAGTGCATTTTAATCTGCTCTAAAATTGTGTTTTATCATTAAAAGTTATCATGCTAAAACACTAAACTCAAATTTTGAATATGGTAAACATGGCTTAGAATCAGCATTCTGTCATTATGAGCATATTAGTATGCTGACTCTAGCATTTATCTCAAAGCACTGCTGTGACTAATGCTGCATTCCATTTACAGCAGTAGTTGGATGTTGGAGCTTGGAGTAAGTCAGAAAAACATGTAATGTTAAGCCATGAATGTAAACAGGGTTCAAATGTAACATGTTAGTCATTGTTAGCATTACCAATTGGTAACAACGCTCCACATGGTGTGTTTCACATCCAAACAGTGTAGCAACATGTTCACAGAAAAAAATTGAACAGTATTATGAGTTTGGATGACTTCACGTCAAAAAATTACACATAACTGCAAAATAGCAGTGAAATTTGCAGAGTGTTCGCTACTGTTGATACGAGTAGCAGCCATCTTGATTCGTAAACTTGTAGTACTCCCAGGTCCAACATTGGGAGCTGTTCCAGTTGAAACTTCCGCCTGGGAAATTCCAACTTCCGAGTTTAAATGGAATACAGCATAAGGCTGTACCCCAAAGTGGGTGTTGTGGTGAGAAGCATTATTCTGTTTCAAGTTATTGTGTTGGAATAATTTTTCCACATCCTCAGCGATCCCTGTGCCACAGCCTAAAAGCATATTACAACGCCTACGAGGACTGGTGCCAAATCCCCTGATCTGGTTTAAATAAAGCCAAAGAACAGCCTCACTGATACACCAGTGTTCACCTTGTTTAAGTTATCTCAGTTATGTTTCCTAGTGGGTTGGCGGTTAATACCATAATGAGCAGTTTAAGACTTTAAAAACAATGTTCAAGTTAACATCCGAGTGGTAAATGACTTGACAATTGGATGTTTATTTCTGGAAGCTTTGAAATATACAACTGGGTGCTTGATAATGTGGAAGTGAAGCATACATGAGTGTATTGTGACTGAAAGTAATTAAACCCATGTTGAATTACTTAGAATTTATTATATTTATTTTTAAGTCCAATTGACATGTCATAGTATTTTTTCACCAACACACAACCACGATCATGTGAATACTCATAAGCAAAGACATGAAAAATTTTCACATCTCTTTTTTGGGATTGGGGTGAAATTTTGTTAGAAATTTTGTTGTGTTTTTTTAATATAATTAAAAAAGACTCCTTTTCATAAAGCATCCTTGCCTATGATTCATAACATTAAACCAAGTGGGATAACAGACTTCTATATGCTCTGAACAAATATCTATTGTGATATCCATGTGATGTGTCCCTTGCATGTCATATAAGACATTTCAGCCGAACCAAAGTCAACAAAACAGCTAATTAGCATGAAACAAAAAGTCTCTCATTTCACTGTTCAACTGCTTACAGACTAAAAATAATGTGATTAAAGATGCACTTAAGCAGTACCTGTAATATAAGCAAATGTGAGAAGGCACATAATCTTTTTATAATAAATGTCATAAGCAGTGTATTTTAATGAATATAACATACTCATATGTTTCAATGGCTTGAGAAGGCAGTATTCATAGCTGTGGGACACATAGAAACAAATTTTACTGTACCTAAAAAGGCAATTTATTCAAATGACCTTTTTACAAATCTATTTTGTGATGCTCTCTGTTTGGATGAGGGCTAGTGGCAGAGCAGGAGCTGCAGCTTGAGCAGTGTTCAATGGTGATTACCTCGTGTGTGGGTCTGCCCTTCTGCTAGCAATAATTGCCTTTTGCAAAAACTGCATTAATCATGTTGTGACAATACATAAAGCCCTTATTGGAATAAGCATACAAAGGAGAGACAGTGTGAATGGATAAGGGTGGGGGCTGCGGGGGCTGGGAGAACAGGGAACAAGAAGCAGTGAGTAATATGAAACCTGGACGTATACGGTGTGAGGGGGAAAAACAAGAAAATGAGTAGGCTTGATGGAAAGAAAGAGAGACAAACAGGCAAAGAGAAAGTGAGTCAGCGCTGATATTGTCTTTGTTGTAGCAGTTGCACATAAACCAATTACATCCAGTCCATCCGCCTACCTTTGCATAGAAGCAGTGGGCATTACATAATGTAGCACACAGTCCAAAGACACAATAATATTGGCTCTAGGCTGAGAAAGATTAGTATGGTGGACCACTGAGTCACGATGAAGATGGAGCACAGCCAATGAGCAACGATCGATTACCAAGAGTAACTGTTTCATTGGTTAACTGTCACTACACCTTTTCTGTCTTACTCAGACCAGCAAGTAATTCTCAGACAAGCAGATGAGGTCAAATAAGCAGAGTAGTCTGAGGGACTGTCACATCACTACATGCAGCCATGTCTAACAGCACTTGACAGCGTTCAACAGAGCAGAGCAGAAATGAGTGATGCATTGTCCTATGGCCTGTAGAAAAAGACATTTTATCCCAGTGTCAAATGTGTAAAAGGGTTGTCATATTTGTTGCTTTTCCAGCCTTTACCTGAAGTCTGCCATGTATTGAGATTAATCTTATAAAATTCAGATAATTATAAAAAAGTGTAATTTTTATATAAGCTTAAAATTATAGTTAAATTAGAAGTTTTGATAACTGTGGTCATTCACTTTCTATCTGAAAGAGAGTTAGATGACAAAATAGTTCATATACTGTAAGTGTGCTTCATATGAATTACTGCAAGCAGCTGGCTTACTAAGATTAACTTAAAGACTGGAAATAGCAGAGGAGGGTACAAATCATTGTTTTAAATGTCACAAGTAAGGTTTGTGTCTTTGCATTCAAGCACTAAGTCAAATCTCAGGTTTAGAATTTTATTTGCTAAAAAAGTCATAAAACGCTCTTCAAATTGATGCCATTTTTGCAACAGAGCCTCAACTTACTGTTGTTTGTATGACTTCAAATGTTAAAGTTGGGTGTTGTTGCATCTTCATCTGTAATTTCGAACTAGCATGTGTTTTATATTGTAATTTGGTTTCTGACCACTGCATAGTTTTTGTACACATATTATCATTAAAATTAGTTTTCCAGCTGGAGCTCAGTAACATAAGTTCTTTTAAGACTCACTTGACTGGGTTTGATTAATGCTGTCGAATTAGTTAAAATAAAGTGGATCTGAAAAATTAAGTGTTGACTTGCTGAGAATGAAAAGCGTCATTGACCCCAGTCTGTCCTGAGTTACAAGTCTGATGCTTTTTGTGCAGATAAAAACAAAGGACACAACATGCGGCATGACTGCGGCATGAGTGTGGTTTCCAGGCAGTGTGGCATTATAATCTCACAGTTCAATCTATAACAATGCATGATGGCTATGTAAAGTGTTCGTCTCATAAAGAGCTGCTTGTCAAGCTGTTAAATTAATTAAGAAAATTTCCTCTGAAATATGATGCAGCAGTAGTATAAATACGCATAAAGGGGAAATACTGTAGTAAAATGCAAGTAGCTTGTTCTTAAGAGCAGGGAGTGAGTGAATGTAAATAACTCAGTGCGATTCTGGAAATCTGCACATGGAATAAGTCACAAATTTAGAGTCCAGCTGTATATGTCAAAATTAACAAGTGCTCATCACTGCTGATAACAACTACTCCCTCTAAATAAATGGCTGCAGATAAAAAAAAAAAAACAGCATCCTATCAAAAGAGGAAAAAGCACAATGGTCAAGTGAATCGAGCATTTGAAAGAGGCTGGAAGTCTGGCTGACTTCAGGGGCCCGAAAATAGGACACATTCCTCTGCAGCAGAGGGTTTGTGTGTATGTCAACAGGAATACATACCAAGCTCCTGCTGAGGGGGCTTGATTTTCTCTACTCAGGGAGGGAGGCCAAAACAAAAGGACTAGCTGGTGTGTGCTTACTCTGGCACTGGATGGTTTGATTTCCATCATGTTGCAAAGGACAAAGTATCATGTTTCAGTTAGTCCAACATACCTTTTGAATGAAAAGATAAGGTTTGTTTTGACCAATACAAATAAGGTCAGAGATTCTAATGGATAGATCAGTAAATCACAGGCAAACACTAAATTGACTCAAGTAAGACCAAGTGTACTCTACTTCTTCAGGCCGATTTGATGACAAATTTCTACTTTTTGCGTGATGATCCTGATGTGGGTGTTTTTAAAGCATTCTGCCTACTCTGTTCAGCTGGCTGCTGCAGTGGTACCTGTGACTGGCAGACAAATCTTTCCTTCATTATCTGGAAGGAGTCTGAACAGGTTACACAACTCGACAGTCTTTTTTAAAAAAATAATATTGTACTGGTATCATATGTAGGAATATCTCATTAAATAACTCCTTACTCACTACAAAAGAATGTATGTTGCTATGTGAAGTGATAAATAAACACTAAGATCATGTTGGGTGCCCTGTAAAGTCTAAAGTGTATTAAAAAAAAAAAAAAAAAATCTTATGCTATTGGTCACACCAGACAAAGTAAGACTATAGCATGAGTGTACTAAATTTAGGAAGGGGCATGAATTCAACTTTTGTTTTGAGGAGAATGAAAGTTGATATATTAATAATTAATTAACCAAGTTCTAAATCAAATTAAATATATATCAAATTCCAGGTCTTTGTGAGTTCACTCATGGAAAAAAAAATTCAGAGTTTTGTGCGAGCACAGTTTAATGTAAACACGTATTGATATGCATTGGTTGACACCGATTCTGACACATTAATGTAGAGACAGAGTGAATAATATGTTTTCTTGGAAAATTGTTACAAATGAAAAATATGTTTCCTACATAATTTTTGAGATGATGACAGTGTTTCCTTGTGTAGAAAACACTTTGGTTATCGCTGCACATCTCATTTTAATTAAAAAAAAAGCTGATACAGCCCTAAGTTTAGAAAAACATTATGTTTTAGTGAAAGTGAGAAAAAGTGAACATGTCTCATCTTGTCTTGAAGTCAGAGCTGCCTTTTTAATTACTTTACATAGACCGGCAACCTTAAACACATTCTTTCAGTTGCCTAAACACAACCATAAATTGTAAGGAAGGAAAACTAATACATTTCTAGCAAACATTTCACAGATACATTCAGTGTAAACTTTATATATGGACCAAAGTATTTTCTAACCGTTTGTTTTTTTGTTACCATTGACACCGTCAGGAACCAGACACAGGTGAGTAGGTCTCGCAATTATTCTTAGTAGATTGCTTGCAAAACGTTCACAAATAAAACCTGTAATATGTTAGAGTGCACATGCAATTTAGTACTCTGTAGTTGGGATCTTAGTAAATCAGACCCAACCTATGTACAAACATATGCTACTAATTAGGAGGTTTACACTGTGCCACACCTGGTCATTTTTTGTAACTACTTGTCATGTCATTAGCCAACGAAATGCAGTTAAACAACTCACAGGGAGTGCCAAAAGGTATTCAAGAAAAAAAGTAACATGTAAGCATGTCTGCGTAATGGTAATACAACTAAATAGGATATTTACAGTATTGACAGGAGGTAGCAATACCAGCAGTAGTCCTTAGACATAGCACTGTATTTTATTGAGTTAGACCTTTATTTTGAAGAGAACAGCGCAAACATGAGCCAATCAGAAGCATGGGGGTGTTGAAGCACCACCCATCAATGAAAAGGAAACAGAGCAGTACATTTGTTTCTTTAGAAAGAATGGAAAACAAGAAATCAAGTTTTATTTTCGTGTATTTTTCCCCCAAAATGAAAAAAGTTTATTTTTTGCTTTCAGTTTATTGCTCAAAATTTGAGAAACAAAAAACCAATCTGTTTTTGGTCTCTGACTGTGTCTTTTGTAACAAAAAACGAAAATGTTAAAAAGTACCACGGTCCGTTTTGCCATTGAATTGTGCTGTTGCAGATTTTTTTTATGTGGATGAAAATTTTCAATAAAATTTATACACGTGTACATATATTAAATATTGTGTGAGGGCGAATGGATAACATACTAAGAAGCGTAACGTCTAAGCACCTTCTTAAAATGATTTTGATGTTGGTCTGTTGCGTCTGCAGCTAGAAAGAATCTGTCCTTGCTGCTTTTAAAACGGAAATCGTTCAGTTTATAGAGTGAGGGTCGTTGAGGATTACAGTGTAAGAGTAATGAAGGCAGGCAGCGGTGAATTGTGCTCAGGATGGCCGCCACGGCGCGGCTCGGCCGAGGGGGGCTCTGCTGCGCTGGTGGATCAGTGGAGGTAGTTAGCGAATGTTTCTTTGCACAGTGATTAAGGGGGAGGACCAATGGCAACAAAGGAGACGGGGAGGACGGTAGCTCCTCCTCTCCCTATCTCTCTCCCTCTCTCTGTGCTTTATAGATGCATATAATCCCTTAGTTGACCCAGAAAACAAACTCTTCTTACTGCCGAGACACCGCAGAGTTTGAATCCGCCGCAGGGCTGCATGTAGCCGGAGCATCAGCTGGAGAAACAACCCCAGCGCTAATCCAACTTCTCCGCACGGTTTCCACATTGATATATCGGGTAAGTGTCGTCCTCTGTTACTCCCTAAAGAGGTAAAGAGACAGCACTTTGCCTTTGTACTGCGAACTATTGTAATTTCTCTACAGATTAAAAACAGGCTGATTACATTTGGACACTGGCTGTGAAATTATTACCTTTTCTCCTTGTCACTTAACTTGCAGCGTTATTGCCTGTTTTATTTGTTGCGGTTTTTTCGGCATCGAGTAATGTTGAGTGGCTTACATGCACTGTCCTCGAGGGAAAAAAAAGAGAGGTTTAATGCTTATGTATTATTGCTAGCAATTATTATCTTCCCTTAGACTATCTATTTACAAAGTGGCATTTAGCTGAATGGTAATCCAGATTTTGAAAGATAGTGTACAATTAGGTAACACAAGAGCGTAAAAATTCCATGGAGGATTTAAGCAATTGAGGAAAGTGTCTTGTTTTAACAGCTCCAAAAGGGTTGAATTGCTACAAGCAGCCAGAGGCAACACCATAGTTCAGTTTTGGGATTTAAAAGCCTGAGATGTCTTTGTTTTTCACAGACAGAAGCAGACATTCACTATATTGTTCAATCCGGATGTGTTTTTATAATAATTCCATCTAGAGACAGGTTATAAAAAATATCATCAATTTTAATAAGCCAATCACGTTGACAGCAAATTACAATTTTAAAACCAATAGGATCTGTTTGACATCTGTCGGAAATCTTAATTGAATTATTTCGTAATGACTGTGTAAAAGAGAGACAGTGTGTTGTGTGTTGAAGGGGGCAGAGGTGTGTGTGGTCTGGAGAAGCATTCCTCTGCGTCCTTTTGGCTGCAAGGGTACTGCTGCCCTCCCTCTGTCAGTGTGATATCCAGTGGTAATTCACTGATGGTGTAATTTTGGAGGTTTGAGATGGCTTTTAATGAGACTCTTCTGATATGACTGGTAGCATTTATATAAAGAAAGAAAAACTGTGGAGGGGTGAGAGAGAGTAGTTTCAACAGAAAGAGGACTTATTCTCATGAAAGTGAAAGTTTTTTAAAAAAATTTGTTATGTCTTTTGAAGCAGCAATCCAACAAATTGGTACTGTACTTCTATAAATTGGTAAAAATTCAAAAGAGACGGATCAAAGAAAAACAATGGTTTAAATTAAATCAGGAGAAAATGAGATGACCTAACCTTAAGTCTGTAGTAGGTCGAGGGTCTAATGCAAAATAAGCTAGATCCTACATTTCCCATTATGCAACCTGATAGCATTTCTTTTGCTTGACCCTCCTTTTCAGCTAAATGATCACATTTAAACCCTGAACTTCCTTTAACTTTGTATTGAATGTTGATGTTATTTACAGATAAATTAATATTAATAATTAATGTTTCTCACAAATTGTGAAAAATGCCTAAATCATGAAAATTGAATTACTGGAACATTTAGAAAAATGTTACTTTTAGTATATGATGGCTGCTCTAATTGGATTTCTTGAGCAACAAGAATTCTGAAAGTGGCTAACTTGTCTTACTAATTTAATAGTTGCACCTATGAGAGGTACAGACTGAAAAGTGTAAGTCAATGGAACAGTGTGCAACCTGTTTTGTTTAGTCTGTGTCTGCCCATTGGGTATCTAATATTAGCTAGCTGTCTGTAAATAACAGGCTAAAGCTCTGTTAAGAACAGAGGGAGACAATTTATTAATATAAAAGTGGATCATTGTTTTTTTCTAAGTCTATATCTCATACTTTGGATTTTTATAGCAGTGACAACCTGGCAGGTGCTGCAGGTTTTTATTGTTCTTGCTCAACTGTCTAATGCTTGTGGTCATTTAAAAGTTTCAATCATGTCTTTAGGCTGTTTTTGTCTTTGAGAAAAAAGAAAAAAAAAACCTTTTGAAATGTTTTTGTCTCCAAGCTTTAAAAATTAAATTTTAACCTTTGAGCTATATTGTCCAGTTCTTCTTAAAGCTTATTGTTTAATTTTTTTCTTTTTTCTTTTCAAATTTTAAAGCATCTTCTAGAGTCACAAAAAACACCACAGAAATGTTTTCACAGGCTAAGTAGCTCTCCTTGGTGAAATGCCCCTTTTTATAGGGGGTATTTTAAGTCATTCAGCTTGTTATGACTGTGGGTTGAATTACATATCTAATCCAATGTCTTATATGTTCAGGGTGACAGAGCAGCTATGGCTGAACACATGATGATGCCCATGACCCACGGCTTCAGGATGAACATGAATGGACCTCAGCAGCACAGCGGCCAGCCTGGCCTGCGCAGTCTGCCCAATGGTCAGGTCATGCACTACGGCAGGAACCCCCAGAACAACATGGAGGCTACCATGAGACAAAGGCCAGGCATGGTAGGACCCGGAGGAATGGCTGGCCCCGTGAACGGTGCTTCCATGGCCAACCATCACCATCAAATGATGACGGGGAACATGATGTACAATAGCCAGGGTCCACAGCAGCACCACCACATGCACCCCCAGCAGCAGCAGCAGCAGCAGGGTGGACACCCGCAGCAGTATCTCCCTGGCAACTTAACCTCTCAGCAGCTTATGGCCACCATGCACCTGCAGAAACTCAACACACAATACCATGGACACCCTCTGGGCTCAGCTAATGGCCATCACATGCCCAACGGTGCACCATACCGGATGGGTCCAGCCCAACTATCAGGCATGCAGCACATTGGTGGCCCTTTAGGGCTTAACGGTATGGACATGGATCAGATTGATGAGGAGGTTCTGACTTCTCTGGTGCTGGAGTTTGGGTTGGATCGTGTTCAGGAGCTGCCTGAACTCTTCCTGGGACAGAATGAGTTTGACTTTATATCGGACTTTGTATGCAAACAGCAACCCAGCACCGTGAGCTGTTGAGTGAAGTGGCCAGAAGCTGGTCTGGTTTATTTGGACTGGACACTCCAAAGAATGACTGAGCGGTCACAGTAGCACAGCGAGAGGAGACAATCTCTCTGTTCTGTTTGGGTGTTTGTCTGTGTATTTGACAGTGTCTAGTACGCCCTCACACTGATCTGCCTGAGAATTGATGACGCATTGTACCGAGAGGACCAGGTTTCACTTCTTTGAGCCGGTCTCAGTAAGATCTGTCTTCTTTGGCCAAATTGAGGCATCCTGATGCAGCGGGCTGTCTGTACCCATCTGGCCTTCAGCACATGTGCCTGCAGTGCCAAGGCTTTGGGATAATTGTAAACATAAAAACAATGAGGGAGCCCCTGAAAAGACTATCTATCTGGGTCAGTCCAATTCTGTGGCATCTCTAAATGTATTTTATCTCTAATGACATCTTCAAATAGTAGCATATGTTTTACAAATTTATAAAAGATAGTCCTCTGAATTTGTTTGTACAATGATGAAGGGATTAAAAACAGATTTTTTTTCTTACAATTTGTGTGCATATGAAGGCTGGCTCTTCAAAACTAAGTTCCTACAAAATATCACACCTTTCCTCGAAGAGCAGGAGAGTGAGGTTGTGCAGCATTCCTGTTGACATGATAGAGGGTTTATCTTGGACTGGTTGGGTGAAATGTGATACAGTTTAGCTTTCAGTGTCATTAACCTGACACTGATTAAATCTGCAGTCATAAAATGTATCGCATCTGTTCCCTACTAATTAACTGTGATTGAATCATTGGCAAAGTAGTGCTTTGCTTACTGTGCTGGCTTAAACATAGCATTTACGTATCCTTAGAAAATGGCTCAGAAGTATCTGTGCTTAAGTCTGACTTTTAGCTGATCATTGCAAGCAAATCTTTATTGGATTGCAAGAATTGTTAGGGGGGAAGAGACCTATTAGGATATGAAAATCATCATAACTTTGACCTGTTGAAAAATCAAAATGAAAGCCAAAAAAAAGCAGCCATCAGAGGTTAAAGATGTTGGTCACAGGTCTGAAGTTTGATGAAAAAAAAAAAAAAAAAAAAAAGATAAAACAGGAATGGTTAAAAAAAAGTATGATTGCAGAATTTGCATCTGTGTGTTATTTGTGTATGTCTGTGTGTGGTCAGTGCAGCGAGGCATTTAAAACTCATTGAATGGCGTCCTCCTCCCTAAACAATCACCCAGACTGGAGGTGCTGAGGCTGTGTGGGGAGAGAGGTTTTCATGTGTGGATACAATGTGTGGACACGGCACTCCCCAACAGTACTTAATTTAATCATTATTTAAAGCTGAAGCTACTGGTAGCATTGATTTCATTCGGCAAGAAGAGCAAGCAAAGTGCACAAAGCTTGCAAAGTTGTTGTTTTTGCCATAGATTAGCTTACTCTGCCGCTTTTCAACTGATTAGATTTAAATTACATGCTCTCACACGCTTGTCTTAATTAGGGTCGGCTTGCACATTCTCCAATGTCTCGATAATTATAAAAAGGACATGTTCTGTGGCTTTTTTTATTTTTTTTGCGCAGTTGGTAATTAGATGTCTGTCAAGGTTGCTGCTTGCTGCTGCAGGCTGGTTGAAGGAGAACTTCCTGCGATCGTAAGGCTATTTGTAGAGTTGTCAGAGGGGTCAGGACTGTGCTGCTGCACTGTGTTAATCTGTTCCAATACAACCGTGCTGCTGTCCCTGTCTCTCTGGAGATCTGCCATCTCCAAGCTCTCTAGTCAAACAATGGCCATTGAAACACTGTCAAAAAAGCAGAAAAGAGAGTTCCACCTCTATTTTACTTTTTGCTGGTTAACTGCAGCCAGATTAACTCACAACCTCACAGTTAAAATGGAAACATTTCTGGCCTTAGCGAGACAGTGGCCTCTTATTACTGCTATAATAACAAGTGCAGCCTTCTTGTGTATTGTATCTTTGTACTGTAGACTACAAGTGAAGTTGATCTAGACACATTTAAGGTACTTTCGAAAAACATTGTCAGATGTTAATGTAAATCAGTGGCAATTTTGATGTGTTGACAAAAATTATATCCTACGTTTTTACAAACGAGTGTGTACAGTATAGAGGTATAAGTGGTTTTTGGTGCAGGGCCTGAAGCTTTAAGACCAAGTAGACTGCATGTTAAAGCAAGCGTGAGGGATGCCACCACTTTCCCACAAAGCAGCTGAGAATGTACAGTCCAACACATTGTGGGAACTTGTCTTAAGATGGTAGATAAACGTGTGAGATTGTACTCGTTCCAAAATTACACATCACTCATTTGGGTAAACCTCCCTAAACCCTCCTCCGACTCCTTTCCCACGTCCCCAAAGCTTTTGTAATGTTATTGATTCTATTTTAAGAAAATGTATTTATTTTCAAATAAAATATTTATTTAAAGAAATGTTTTCTTTGTCTGCCAGTAATTGCTGTATTCCCCTTAAGTTTTCTAGATGAACACTACGACAAATTGACTTGATGCATTGTTAATAATATAATGTTCCTATATATGAAGCTGTTACTTTTGTACGCATTCTGAACTACTAATTCCTTAAGATGCTGTCAATTTGTTTTATCTGCTTGACTTTTTTGCTTTGGTTTTAGACAAGATTTTTTTTTCACCCACAAGAAGCAATGAGCAAACTCAAGATCAAAGTACAAACTACTTATTCTCAAGAGTAAAGAGTCAGCACACTGTCAAACAGCGCTGAAATATCAGCTTTTTTTTAGGCTGATTGTGTGTTATGTGGTTAAATATTTTTTTAAAGTGACAGCACCAAAGTGTAAACAGCATAGCAGTGTGCCGATTTGTAGGGAATACGAGTGGCTGTATTACATACATGTTCAATGTGAATTCACTCTCTTGCCAACTCTCTTACTTAAGAAAGTTGTTTCACCATCCTTCTGCCATAAGAAGAACATTTCTGTGGGGATTTATGTAAAAAAATTATATATATATGCATGTATATAAATAGTGTCATTAAAATTCTAATTAGCTGTGCAGTGAAGTCATATTAAGAGGACCTGAAATATTCATACTGCTCCAAATGATAGTCAGTCATGGCAATGTTTTGACCTTGAGCTGTTCTTAAGGGATTACTAATCAGAGCCTGTGATTTGTGGACATGCAGTAGAGCACACCTGCACTCGAACGCAGTGCTAGTGTCTTACTATAGTAAATATTACTGGGATCAGGCACACTTCGCACGGTCATTCTAGAGAGCTAGGCAACCCTGGCCAAAAGGCTATGCAACAAAATGTCCACATGAACTTAAAATGTTTCCATACAATTTGCAGGTCATTTCAAAGACAGCGTGTTCCTGTTTACTGTTTTACTAAAGCAGATGGGTGTGAACGTCCCCTCTAATGATAAAAGCCTGAATCAGAGGGGGGAAACCCAACAGAAAGTACTGGAACATGTGCCAGTAACTGTGTATAAAACATGAGTTAACGTGTCCTGGCTAGATTTGATCAGTTTTTTAAATAAAACCTGGCAGTAAACAAAAACTGGGCCTTAAATAATGAACATGAGAAAAATCCAGACCAGTCACATGTAGACCAGGGCAAATAAATAATAATAATAAAAAATGATAAACTCCTGGTTTCTGTTACATCATGATCAAATCAGCTTGACATACTGTATTCAAGCAATATAACCATGAAATTTTTAACATCTTGCCATTTTGAATAACTCATCACAAGTGTCACTGTGGGTGTATCTGCATGGATGTGACAGTGGTTTGATTTGAAATACAGTATGGAAACCTTGAAAATCGTGCTTCACCTATACATTTTAGCTCTTTTCTAACTTTTACAACAGTTAATTTATTTTTACAATGACAATGAAGGTCACCTGACTCAGTTGACAAAGGTCAAATGTCACCAGACTTTTTGCTTTTCCTCTAATATTCCACAGTTTAACAATGTAAACAACTTTGACATATCAAGTATAAAATAGGTAGACATGGTGTATAGAATGTTCTTCAAATTAGTATGCTACTTTTAAAGAAATACAATAATTCAAGCAAAAAGAAATATAAGACAAGAGCTCTTTTATTAAAGCTGTGTATGAAAAGTAGAAAGGCCACAGTGGAAATAAATCTAAAATAAAATTGCATAAAATGAAGAAAGAAAATATGTTTAAAAATGACCAGAAAGTGCAAGGAATAAGAAAATGGCTGGGAAAAAGTAAATAAAATGGGAAACCTGAAATGGACATTGGATACATAAAAATGCATAAAAATAGTCATAGTAAACACACTTCTTACTTTAAATTTGAGTGCTATTTATCAAAATATGTACAACTGATATGCCAACTGTTAAGTTATGTGCCATTTTCCAAAAGTTCTTTGATGGCATTTCACACCTGTTTCCTGCTGAGTGAAATGCACCACTTACTGTATCAACATTTGCAACTGTCGTGCACCTAACAGTTATGCAGCCTACTTGTAGATGTATATAAACCCTGTGCCACACTGTGCTACAGATACTCTTGCGTTTGTGTTCAGCAAATTAGGAAAAAAGCTGACCGCACCTATATATGCACCCAGCACACAGAACTTAGACTTGTGTTTGCGCTGCACCTTGATAGAGCCCAATATTATACTGTAAATACTGGCTCAAGTTTGGAAATTGATCCCATCTTCACAAAAACAGGACACTGGAAACCTGCATTTGAAAAGGATGATCAAACATTTATTGAAGAAACATGTTAAGAATATGACAAGATTTGGGACACAGGTAGCAATGCTCACTGCAGGTCAGGGCACCTAGCTTTGGCTCTGTGCTGGCAGAGACATTTTTAACTATCTGGCTTTACCAGATCACTAGTGGAAAAAATAAGATCGTGGCAGTGGATTTTGCTCTGCTTTACTTTCATGCACTTTATCTAGAATTGTAAAAATACTAATGGTTATAACTGAAAATGCGAGGTACAGTACATGCAAAAAGCAGAAAATTCAGTGTCATACATCTTTGTAAACAACTGAAGAAGTTGGATGACATGATTCCTCTGAGTCCAGAAGCATTTTCAGTTGATGACTGAGCACAGCAGGCTGATACAAATACAGTCTTGTCTAGAGAATCCAAATGAGAATGGAAAAAATTCAGCACAAGGGTCATGTCTAGCGACCACGGTGGACGTGTCCTCTAGTACATTGCATTCTTTCTTTTTTTTTGATCAGAAAAAGAGTGCAGCATCACTACCATTCAGCATTCTTCAAACAAAGGTAACATTTTAAACATCAAAAATGCAACTAGAACACAAATATTAACTATTGTGGATAAAAGTTATAAACATTCATATTGTTTAATTTACACTTAATAATGACTGATCATCAAATTCTTAGCTTGTTTTCAGAGCTTACAGCAATAACTGTCATTAAAACAGGAATGCCAAGTAGTTCTGAAATTACTTATAAATTGAAACTGAAAAATTTAAATCATCCTGATTCTGCTTGCTTGTTTTTGGGGTGTCCACACCGACACATGGCCCACTTTGAAGTCTCTGTGTTTGAACAGCAGAGCAGTAACAGTAACACTCTTGCTCAAATAACAAGATAAACATCCCAAAGGTGTAAGAGCTGAAAACAGCTCAAAGAACCAACTGTCTCACATCTTACTGACAGCAAGACATATAGAGAAGGTTTGACCTACAATGAGAAGAGGACAAGGTTTTCTCTCCAGTCCAAACAGGATGAGAGAGCTTCAGCACATTTATCAGTAATATCTTATGTGAAGATGCAACACACAAACAGTAGAATTACTCTCAGAAAAAAAAGAAAACGCTGCTACATTACATTTAATTACAACGAAATGTAAATCACTGCAAATAAGGTCAAAACTCAAAAACTATAAAATCAGAAAATTAGTTATTTTGTTTGTTCAATCAACTGCATATCAGTGCTGCGTCCATGACGTCTGTCTATGTAGTGCATGTGTGTGATCATTCTTTTGTCTTCATCACTGGTAGCAGCTGTGCCTTGCCTGTGACTTCCACCGACTTCATTTATGGATGTTTACCTCCACACTCTTCCCTTAATCTGCAGTTTTGCTTTGTGTCTGAACTTTCAATTTTTAAATTGAGCAATTTATGTTATTAACTTTTTAGTAGTGCCAGAGAAAATAAACATATGAAATGAAGAGCATATACCAGGGTATATACATGTCAACACAGATTACACCAGAATCATTTTGTTCCTGCTATTCTATAAGAGCTCCACAAATCAGTACGAATTGAACGTTGAGTACATATCTCTTTTTAAAAATAAACAGGAAACTGTATTATCAAGCTACTTCCTTAAGCAAGGCGGGGCAGTTCATATCCTCTCTCAGAATAGCCCTTCTGGCTGCAAGTATACCAAACATGAGAGCCTGCTGGGTCTCATGTGGTATTTCAAAGGCCCACTTACAGCAACCCTTTATAGCAAGAGCACAGTCAAGGGCGACTTTTTTCTCCAATTATTAGACTGAGCAATTGAAATATTTTCTTTAAGAACTTCTTTAATTCAAAGCACAACCAAAATTGATGAGTCAGTTGAGAGTGTGTATTTAATACATACTAAATCTTATACAGCTTGGTTTTTGCAAAGTATATTCAATGCATAACCTTGAAGTGTACGAGCACTGACAGAACAGCACTTAATCCTGTCTCACCCTTCTTCTCCAAACTCGCCTGATATCTTCCTGCTCTATACCTCATGGACATGGCTGGAGGAGGTTGCCTGTGTGAAAAAATCAACAAGATATGATCCTAAATGTTGTGTTCAACTTGAAAGTTCTTGACCTGTGAGTTCATAATGCTATTTTAAAATAAAGTGTGGCCTCATTTACTCCATCAGACCTTTCTGTTTGGGGGTCACAGTCAAAAAAAAAAAAACACTGGGTTATTCTGCTTAAAGTTGAACCTGTCTCAATCTGTACAATAATGCAATAAAAAGTCATCTAGTAGCATGAACACCTTATCACACCATCATTGAAACCTGATGAGACCTGAACTGTAGAATCCAGTCTCAGACTGTTATAACACTGTTTTTTTAGTCGATAATCCTTCAAATTCATGGATGCATCATTTAAACCCACTGTCCTAGATCATCTGACTGTACCTGTAGCAACAGGCTTCCACAAGGCCTCTTTTGTTTTTAACGCAGATTTGTGGTTTGAGCCTCAAGCTCTGCATTTAACACAATTTTTCTCTCTCTAGTTTAAGAAAAATGCTGTTGCCAGAATACAATTATTTTTGCGTCACACTCCAATAATAAAACTGACTCATTTGAAGATGCATTTAGGTACAGGTTTTGTGTTCTTTATGTCAAATCTCTTTCATGAGCAGTGTCAACCCGCTGTACAGGACATGACAGGAAGTACGTAGTATGAAGATATTCTACTTTTGACGGATTAAATCAGATTGTAAGTTCTTTGTTGATAGGAGGCTACAGCAAGCATATCTGCTCTTTTCAGTATTGCTGCAAACACGAAGCAGGAGCAGTTCAGTGTTCACTTAGGACATTCTTGGTCAAAAAGTGGGTCTTGAAGAAGATAAATCATTTTTCTTTCAGCTTTTGGAGGGATCTGATGACATGGCTGGTCAATGGCAAATATTGTGGGGGTTAAATGTGGGCAATTTACAGCTAAATCAAACAAACAAGATAAAGGCTGAACATGTTAATAACTGAGCTTCAGAGGTGCTGTTAGGCTAAGCTAACCTGACAGGAATATAAAAGAGTAACAATAGTAACGTAAACTGCTAACTATTCAGTTAATGCAGCAGCTATGATATTGGCTCTACTAGTTGCAATCATGTACTATGTATTTATACATTTTTATTTTAGGAAAAAAATTTCCCAAGTTATCTCATTGAGAATTAAACATTCCGTTAAGTTGCAAAATTGTTACTTGAAAAGACTGGTGTACAAATATGAAAATAATGTTTTCTGTGGCCATATTCAAAATCTAATATTGCATTCGCATAAGTTAATTCAGTCTAAGACTTAGTCTTGAGTGTAAATATGCAGCAAAATGCAATTAGAATGAGAAGGCATGATTTACTGTGCTATATGTTGAATAAAACAGATTCATCTCCATGCCACCTTTTCTAGGGACAGTGCTATGTGCTTATAGGCTTCCAGCCAGCAGTATGGGGAGGTGGCTGCACAGGGCACAACAGTTTAATGACACACATTGCATTAAGGAATTAGAGCGGATTTCAAACTGTTCCATTTAGCAAGATTTAGATGTGTTGAATGTTGAATGAGTGCTACAAGATTTTCAATGAGAAACTAGCAACACTGTTCATCAAAAATAAAACAGAAATTCAAAAACTTCATCGTCACACCTCACTGTGTACAGTAAACACACAAATGTGTTCCTTGTTCTCTGACAGTGTTTTGTGAAATATCATTGTCTCTTTGTCTCCTGACCAAACTGGTTCACTTCAAACAGTGAGGCGTCTGTGTCAGCTGCTTTGCGCATGCAACCATCTCTCGCCCCAATCTCTTTGTCACGTCTGTCAGCCAAGTCTAATCCAGGATACAGAACGGGGTTGGCACTGCCGAGTCCACCTGGTGGGACAGCAGGGTGGCTCTGCGCACCACATCTGCTCTGACATGGTAATACTTTAAAGCATTGCTAGCAGGAGAGCTTCCAGACACTTCTGTAAAAGGCGGGTATAGCACTGTCTGTTTCATGAAAGTTTCTCAAATATAAGAATAGGTTCTATGAATCATGTACAGGAGAGGGTTGAATTCAGACTGATCTCAGGATAATGTCACATGGACAGTCTACATATGAGTCAAACAACAGTTTGGCCTTTTTTTTAGCAATGATCAACAAACAGTTACAGGCTCAAGCGTGTCCGCAGTTACTTCATCATGAATTGTTTGTACTAAAAAAAGAATAAACCCACAGACAATTGAAGAAGTATTAACTATTGATATACTTCTTTGCATGCACTTTATCTCTATTTTACAGGATTGTAATAAACAGAAAAAAACCTCGAGATTTACTTCATGAAGTGTTGATAATTATGAAGTGGACCTTGTGTTCCTATTTTTAATCATACAGTAATAATATTTGTTTCTTAACAAAGGGTATCAATCCTGTGAGCTCTATTTAACTTTGGCTCTGTAGTGATAGTCACCGTTTGAGATTTCACTTTAAAGGCAGAATATGCAGCATTTTCTTGTCGCAGTTTGTAAACACACAATTCAAAATTGGCGCCTCCTCCACGGCCCAACGACATCAAAACCACATGCCTCCTGCCCATGACACATACACCCACCTGCAGTATGTAAATTTAGCCCCAAACAATCAACTTTTGGCCCAGTGGTAGCTTGTGTTAACCGGAGCGGCTTGTGTGTTAGACGGAAAATGATTGAAAGCTAGTAAACACTACAGATCTCCAGGCTTATTTTGTAAAAATATCAAATTATTAGCAGTGTTTGAAAGTAGAATTTGGTGTGTGTGTTAATTAAACTGTAAGCTAAGAAGGACCATTACTTTTGTTGCAATAGAAATACCAATATGTTAGCAGGCTAGTTAGGCTAATCACCAGCACTTACCTGTCCAACAGAAAACAGGCCAATTGCAGATTCACTCTGGAGTTTTCCTCATCTAATTTATGCTTATCTGCTGCCATGTCAGCCATGATCGTATCCTCTGCTACCTGGCTCTGGTCACAACTTATTTAGAAAGTCAAGCCATTGGCTTGGTGGGGGGGATAGGTCAAAATCTTAGGAAATACACTTGAATGAAAAGATGATAGCACCTTAATGTTTGTCTTGTAAACACAGAGCAGATCAAATCATGATTAGCTTAGCTTTGCATAAAGAGTGGAGGCAGGAAGAAACATTTAGCCTCGCTGGCAGACAGGAAACCTAATAGTGAAAGGAGTCAACACGATCCATTTTGAAACCTTGAGTTTGGCATTATGGCCTTTACCATCTTGTTTTTTTGGAGTCAGAGAGAGGGAGGAGGATGAAAGGAGGCACTTAGTCCTGTAGGATTTATCCATTAAATACATTTGTGAATATTTTTGAATTTGTGTCTGGTTGAATGTAAACAGTAGCAACAAGTGGAGAAAGTCTGAATCCTGGGCAACACTGTATGTCAACACAAACTCATTTAAGCATCAAGGATCATTGGTGTCAAAGAGTCTGCCTCCCTTTTTCACGTCAAATCCTGTGCTTAGTCAGCTCAAAATACAGTGGGTCCATCGTCAGCAATTTTTTGAGATGTTGTGGTAGAAACAGGTCTCAACAAAGACATGGGCAATGCAGTCTCTGATTTTCAGCTGGTTGGTCAGTAAGATTCCTGTTTTGTCCAGTTTCAGTTTCTTTCTCAATGCTGAGCTGTCTCCCAGGAGGTGCTGTCAGCCATAATGGTTTCAAAAGTCTACTTGATGCTGTTAACGGGTGTAATTCCCTCATACAAAGTTGTTGCCTCAGGATCAAGTCTTAGAAAAAATGAAAAAATAAAATTTGGGAAGTTTGAAGCAGCTGCTGGCCCCTGCATCTGCATGTCCTGCTGCTGCCATTGTAACCAATGAATGTGTGAGTCATAGCGGGAAGCTTGCAGCTACTGTCCTTCAAAGGAACTAAGCCCTAGATATGCATAAATTTTAGTATAATTTAAATGATCACCTTGAATGGCCCACTTGTACAGCTCTGCTCCATCTGCCAGTTGAATAGGTTGATTCAATGTGTTGCGCTCACTGCAAGGCATGTTATGTGTCTGGCCAATGTAGGCTCTTGCTATGTTTTGCTTGGACTTATGACCCCACAGAAGGAGGACTGAGATGATCTCCTGTGTTCCCATCACAGCTGAAGGGCTGTTTGGATCCATCTTGTCCTTGACCCAGCTTTTCAAATAGCAGGAAGAGGAGAAAATGCAGCTGAGCAGTTATCTGCTGTTAGCCTCTGTTTTCTTACAGACACAGTCAGGAATTTGATAGTCTAGCGGCTCCAGGAGCAACCAGCACCTCATATGTTGATCAAAATAGGTCAGTACAACAATACTTGCCTGAACATACCACAGTTTTCAATCAAGCCTTACACAGTATCAGTTTTGTTACAGGCATCATTATAATTATTAGCAGTATTGCACAGCCTGGGACAGTGGCCACACACAAATACACACATACAGCTAACAGACATGACACACCAGCATCATCAATCAAGCATATTGATTAAGGCACATGGGCACCAGCATGCTCATAATGTATGTTGATTATATATGACTTTGTGTTGCTCTTGTAATGTTTAGGCTTGAAAATGGCAAGATACAAAGGCCACATTAACTGTACACATGCACATGTGATAATATTAGCATAAATTCCAATTATACACCCAATAAATCACTAAATAAACACTGAAATATGCAATAGATCCTTACAGTCTGTTATATGGAGACTACTGGGTTTTGCATTGAGCACAAAAAATATTTTCAATATAATCCATCCAATTCTTCAGTTCATTTTTTAAAAGACTGCAAGGATAAAGAGTTCAGTTTGTTGTCAATGAATCCCTTATGCCAGTCTTTACCCGACTGACAACTGCAAAGACTCTGTCAGCAATATAGCTTCTTATTGATTTAGTGACAAGGGCTCATAGAATGTATTTTGGGAAATATGTCACTGGGGCATGCTTTAAGAAGCTCAACAACTGATGGATATGACCTGTCTGCCATGACCTCAAAATCTCCCACAGTTATGAAAGAGTGCTGTCAGGCAGTATAAAGTCATTTGAAAGGTGTTTGATGGAAGCACAAACGTGGCATTGGCTCTCATAAACCTGTATGTGTCTGCCCGAGAACATGTTCTCTTCCTCCTGCTCCTTAAAACGTCTTTCTGCAACACACTGAGATAAGTTGTTTTGTTTCAACATGACTTTTATTTTAACCTATATTAAAGCAGCCAGCTAGTTCCTTTTCTCTCAATGTGCAAGTCACAGGCTGCACACTTAGTAAATGAGCAGCGGCTGTTTTCAGTCCGGGATTTGCAAAAGGCACTGTTACTCAAGAAATCTTGACCGAAGATGACAGATGCTTTACGCTTTTGCTGAGTCTGCATTAATCTCTAAAGTCCAGCAGAATTCCTCCGTATAACATATGGTTCAAGAGGCAAACCCATCTTCTCAGCAAGAGAAAGACTTTCTCTCCGCAAGGCAGATGGACCTCCTAGATGAGGATGAGGGTAGCTTCAGGTGATAGTTCTCTGCGTGCTGATCACTCAAAATGATCCTTTTTTTAGCCATGTTATAACACAGAATATTCCATTTTTACAATGGAGCCAGGCCTGGTGTCACAGCTGGGGCCTTAAAGATGCTTCAATTTGTATGTTTCAGATGGTATGTTAATTCCAACCATGCAGCACTATTTGATTCCGCCCAGTTCCGCAGCATATATCTATTATTTACGTACATGAATTAGGGGAGGAGGTTAGCTCTTAAACATGGCTTTCTGCGTATTAATAATAGTTGAGTGTAAACTCTTTAAACGTTTTGTTCCCCAGTGGTACCAACCTGCGAATTAAAGTGGAATCCAAGAGTTCAGTGTTAGAACAGTGTGTTTTAAGAATACCAGAGCATGAACCACACCCTTTCCCAAGCTCTGAAATCATCAGCATTGTGTTTCTCTGTAAACAGCTGTGACAGTCAGGTAGATGTCATTGGCTCTCCTCAGCCTGAAGCAACAGTGACACACAATAGTGCTCACTTTAACATTTCCCTCCTGTTTGCCCAAGCCTGTTTTTTGCTTCAATCCCGTGGCTTAGCCTTGCCATCTGAGAAAGTTGGTCACATCATCACTACCTTGCACTCTTTCTCACCAGATGACTCACCTAAGCACTGTGGGTGCTTCAGGGTAGAAGACAAAGACAAAGTGATGATGCAGAAGTATCCATGGTATGTGCCACAAGGTCACTGAATGCAGTGTCTAACTAAATGAGATATGTCTACTTTAACCCGTTTATTAAAACTTATTTATAATACAAATGGTTATCCATTGATATCGCCCAGTTAATTGTTCTGTTGGTTCATCTAAAACTTTGGCCTTAAGCAAAATATGAAAAAAAACATGTCTACAGCTACTAACCGGGGGGGGGGGGGGGGGGGGGGGGGGGGGGGGGGGGGGGGGGGGGGGGGGGGGGGG
>JAQMCX010000020.1:5405950-5419306 GCA_029814765.1 Acanthurus leucopareius
GTTTTTTTTTTTCTTTTTAAAATTTTCACTTTTGCAAAATATTAAAAAAAAAATTAATAATGTTACCAAAACCCCACCCCCCCCCCCACCCCCCCCCCTTTTATTTTGTTACTTGTTTTCATCTTATGATGATGATTCTTGATAGATTTGGTGATATGTACACTTTCATTATATGTTTATTTGCCTATTTTCTCTTTCTCTCTCTCTCTCTCTCTCTCTCTCTTTATATATATTTAAATATATTAAGGATATATTATATATAAGGATTTGATTTGAAGGATTTAATTTGAATTTGGATGCTATTCATTTTGACCTTTTAATTTATGTTATTTTCTTGTGTCACTGTGGCTTGATAAGCAGGAACAGCCAAATAAAGCAGTTTATTCACAAAGTAATTTACTTGCCACATTTACCTGCAGTATAGGAATGATACCACTGAAATAAAACTTAGAAAGAACTACTGACATATATTCTTGTTTTTAATCTTATACAGTATCAAGGAGTGTATGATTCAACTTTTTCCCATGGTGTACTGTTAGAAAATAAAATAAAAGTCACAATGCTTAAGAATGACATTACATGTAAAGCCGTCTCCAAGTGGCGTGATAATACTGAGTCAGGAAATGTCGTCATAGCCACACAATCCGCAGAAGAAACTGGAGTGGTGTGAGTAGGAGAGATGACAGATTTGTGTTTTGCCTGCATCACTCTAATTACTGTTTAAAAACTCAGTGTCTGTTCAGGTGCAGTCATGACTCAGACATAGACATATTGTAATTGTAGGCCGCAATACATACTAAAGTTGTCTGCCAGATCTTCCTATCCACTGTAGGTTACTTGAAATGTCTTTAAATGACTGATCACATTATCTGAAGCTACAGTCTGATCATTGCACCTAAACTAAACCTGAACAAACCAAAACATATCTTCACTTGATTGCTTTCTTTCAATCTAATAATTTTCATTTTTAGACGTAAATCAAGTTGAGGCTCAGCGGAAATCGATTTACGCAATGTTTAAATAAGGTGAGGATGGTGTCAATGACTGGAAATGAGCCCGAAGGCCAAAGGTGTAGCTAATTACAATATAGCGTAAACCAGTTCTCGGTAGTGATGCACTGCCGTTTTATGGAACAACAAATTTCTGTTGAGTTTCAACAGAAAATCTGTCATCATGCAGCATCTGCTGCCAAATGTGGCACTGCTACATTTGGCTGCAAAACCAACATATCCTCAGGGATTATTAAAATACCTATTTAATTTTTTTTAAGTATTTTGCCAGCCTAAGAAAAGCTAGATTTTCAGCATGTTTCTGTTTTCTGTTCAGAACTTTATCATGTCTGCTGTAATGAATGGGCTATTACAGAATAGAGAAGGTGATAGCACGTTTGTCAGCGTTAAATCAGGAAAAAACTAAACTGATGCCGCAGTGAGTTATTTGTGTAACCACAGTTCTCTAACAAATAAATGTCCCCTACCTTTGACAGGAAATCACATGAAGAGGAAAGACAAGAGGTACTGTGTATATTTGAATATAAATTTAAATATAAATCTTCTGCTGTGCTTTCTTTACAGGTGTTTTGAAAGATGGGATTCAAAGACTACGCCAAGGCAGAAAGGCAAATGAAAGCAGCCATGGATGTCCGCCTTGAAGCATGCACCTGCAAGGACCAGAGGGGTTTTGAGTCTTTTTTTCATGAAGTTGATCACTGGTGGTATTTTTTGGGCAAAGATGTCTTATTTAGAGGTTTCCCCTCCAAGTGTAGTCTTTTGCTATAGTGCTTAAATTATCTCCTTGAACCTCTTCTTAAGGGGATTTCAATAAGACAATTATTAATTTCTTTATTTTTACATATTCTTTTTATATGTCAACATTAAGAGAGCAGAACATATAGGTTTCATATTTTGTATGAAGTCCCACACACATAATAAGCATACTGAGGGTTTCAAAGCCATTAAAAATGACATGCATCTAGTCATGGATTAAGTTATATATTTTCAGTTGTTGCTAGGACAAAAGTAATAGTTGTTCGAATGTTCTTCTCTCACTCACTGTCTCTTTACTCCCTCAGAAGCTAAAATGGTCAACATTCAGAAGGGTGTCATTTAGACAATGACAGCAGCACCAAGCTGCAATTGTCTACCATAGCAGGTCATCAGACATGGATTGGGTTAGTCTGCCTGAAACAAGACGTGGTCTGGTTGCTTGGAAATGCCCCTTAACTTGAAGAAAACGGATTTGTGCTGCTTGATGTGATCGCATGCCAGCAAAGATCAGTGTTATTTACACTGCCATAAACTTTGATCTTTTCCAAGGTTATTGGAGATGGCTTAAGGAATTTATTATTTAAAAGTGATGCTGGTGTTTTTAAAATAAATGTTTATCTGTTTTGGTTGATCTTACACACTGGTTTAATTATTACTTACTTAATCAGGCTTTTTAAATTTTCTACATTTAAACTAGTAACTGCTTTTTTTTTTTTTAGATGACTGTTTACTTTGACATGTATATTTCCTTTTCCAGTAATGATAAAGATTCATGTTTAAGTCATTCTTGTTTAGGTACTTTGGCTTTGGATTTCAGTCATGACTCATGCCTGATGCACACCAGGGGATTTTCAAACCCTTTAAACACCAGAAACTACAGACCTAACAACAAATATTATACATTTTCATCTGAAGAACGCACATATCAGATGATTCAGTAAAGACACAGAACCACACAGTTGGAATTTATACTAAATGAGTTTAAAGTGGCAATTCCAGGACTGTGGGAACTCACAGAATCTCACACAATCAAAGGCGACTCTAACCAAAAACATATATGGAGGCGGACTGTCATTGTTGCAGTTATGTGTGCTAAATCCCTCACTGAAAAACAAAAAAAGAGAAACATTAAGCCTACACTTAGTGGCTCATGTAGCTCAGCTAAATGCAAACTGCTTGCTCACAATGACAATGCAGGGTATGTATACTGTATAATGTTAGCCATGTTCACAATCAGGCAGAGAAGGGAAGGTCATTTTTTTCAAAATTAAAGCAGCAGAGCCCAACAAATCCTGGCATTTACTAAAAGCACCAGATACCTAAACTTGGCATAATGGGACTCAGTACATTCTCTTCATTAGACTTTTATCGCTTGGTAGAAACTCAAGTTGCCCAAGTTGAGATAATCATGATGTCACCATTATGAAACTGTCAGGGTTTCATTTTTCTTTCCAGAGTTTTGACAGAGGATGAAGCTGTTTACAGATTATGTAGTACTCCTTGTGATATGTAAACTCATCATTGTGGTTAAAAATAGTGGATTGCACCATTACTCTAAACTGTTTTCCAGAATTTGTGCTGATGGAATAAATTAAAAAAAAAGAGTCATGTGTGTAATGTTGTTTTGGTTTTGATTTCCATGTCATTGGTTTCACAACATAACTGATTTCATAACAAGTGACCTGGTTGTAAAAAACATCCCAGACTTGATTGATCCATTTAAAAAGAAGGAAGATCTCAGCTCTCTGTGAGAACCAGTGCAGCAGTGCACCAGTGTGTGATATTAGGGAATGTGAGAAAGTATGGTCGATAACTTTTTATTTATTAATTTTTTGATATAACTGTTACACTGGCTTTGTTATGGATACACATAGACACAATTGATAACCTTTAAAATGCTTTTGTTTAACAGGTCACACAACCACACATTTTCTAGATTCCCCTTTGATTGACTGGATATTGTTCCTGGTTCAGCTGTTGTAAACAGATAATTAGCTTTTAAGAGGAAGGGATGGGAAATTTGTTGTACAATCCTTTTCTGTGGCGATACCAGCTTTTCCATTCAGAATGCTTTAAGTGGTTTGTCTCCTCTCTTAAAACATGTTTGGTTGTAGCATCCACACCAGAATAAGTCTCATAACTGCAATACAGCAACAACATTGACCAGCTCAGCCATAAAATATGTAAAAATGCCCCAGCCAGTTTATTTTCAAAAGATGACAGCCAGCATGTGTCATTTCTACCTCAGGGACATTTTGCAGGTGAGGCACACCTCTAAAGTGCAGCTGTTTGTTGATCATGTCAGTATTTTGTTATTGCTGTAGTTGTCTATATCATCATCCAGAACGTAACTGATCCTGCAATGCACCCACACAGAAATACTGTGTGTGTGGGACTCCACACAAGATATGAAACGTACATTTTATATTCTCTTAATGCTGTGTTACAGTCCTGAAACATAGATATTCTCTCACATTTGTAGGCTAGGAGTATACCCTGTTTTTAGAGTTTTAGTCAAAAACAGAATTCAAATAGATCCCCTCAGGGACATACCAACAGAAGTCTGGCCAAGGGCACCAGAATGTACAAAGCCTTTTCCTGTTGACTTCTGAAATGCACAAGTAAACTGGTAACCTATAAAAAACAAGACATGTTAAAGAGAATGTTGTTTTTATAAGCAGCCTAAAAACACAATAAGCCAAAAGTTATTTAGATTAGTAAGGCGTGGTGTAATGCAGTATGCAGTCATGCTCTGCTGATTAAGAACGTGGCTAAAACAACCTCTGTGTAGACAAACTGTAACTCTGATTAATTTTGACCTTCACATAAAAAAGATTAGCTGTGCCCTTTATCATCCACACTATTTTATTTGGTCATCTTTCCTCCATAATCACATGTAACTACATTTGTGACCGTGCTAACAGCTCTGAATCAGGTACTTCTGGGTCTGTTCTGTCTGTTTGGTCGGACAGCTTCTTGATAACAAAAAGCACAATGTACTACCCACTTTTCATTTCACTTTGTACTTTTTGTGTTGTAGAGAAGCTGAGCACGGTGTACTGTTATCTGTGTCCAAAACTCCCTTTTCAAGATGCTGCTCTTCAGTTAAGTGGACCACTCTCTGTGAGGCATTGAGGAACACTGCCAAACAGTGAAAGAAAGAAATGAAAACTTGTCGTTTAAGCCTCCCTGTTGCTTCATTTCATCTTCTGCCAGAAATCACCACGGTTCACCAGGCAGAATGTGGACCAGGGCCATCTCCTTGGTTTCCTTGATTTGCATGGCTGTCCAGACGTCAGCAAACCCCCCCACCCCTCCACCAGCTACTAAATGCGTCAGCAGGCGTCCCAACCTCCCCCCACCCCCCCATCCACGCTGCCTTCCTGCAACACCTCAGCCAGGCTCCCATAGCACACTGTGTCCTTGAGGACTTACTATCTAAAGACTCCCCTCCCCCACACACACTCTCTCTCTCTCTTTCATTCTCATTCTCATATTTCAGCCATGATCAAATTGATAAACACTGTATAACAGATCATTGCCACTTAGCACCTTAACCTTATCCTTGTTTAAATACATTGGAATTTTCAGTGAGAATAAATAGATTAAGAGACGAGGATTTCCAATCTTTTTAAATTTCTGCAGCATACACAAGAAAGAGGGGACTAGCAGTGATGGACAGTTATTTCGTTAGTAAACTTTTTTGTGTGTAAAACAATTAACTTAAACTCTTTTGTGTATTTTTTTTTGTTTGTTTATTTTAAAAATGTCACTTAAAGTAAATGTCAGCAGACACTGTAAGCTAGCTCAGAGATCTTTAGCTTTCAGCTACCAGCTGATGAGCTAACTTATGCACTCTAATGTATATTATATTCAGTTAATGTCATAACATTGTATCTTATTCAGATAACACTGTGCCCTCTGGTATATTTACAGTGTGCTCATGGAAAGAGAATTAAAACACCAGAATGTGAGCCATCTTTCTCTGTTAAATTTTTCTTAATAGGCAGAATAATTTGCAGACAGTAAAGATGTTTGATGTCTGCTGATTGTCTTTTGGTCAACAGCACAAAGACAGAGCGAGGAGGTTAGAGAGGAAGAGCACGAGACACAGCAGATAAGAGTAAACACAGATAAGAGGAAGAAGAGAGGGAAAGTAAGAGAGAGGTGAGAAGGTGAACAGGTTGTCAAGACCTCATAGTTGTAATGCTATGTCAGCCTTCGTTGCCTTCGATTTATTTGCCCTGAATAACCATGACCTGGATGAATGAGAACATTCACAGATATGTCAGCTATTGTTTCAACCACATTCACTGGAGCAGATTCCACAATCTTTTAATATCACCAAGCAGTATATGGACACACTTTCGTCACACTTGTGTCTTCTCAGTGTCTTATATTTATTTAAGTACTTGGTTTTCTTTATTTATGATCATATTATTATTATATGTCTCTTAGCTGTATAAAATATCTTGTGTGTGATTGACAGTGTAAAGAGGGACAGAAGAAGAGGGAGAGAAAGAGTAAAGAGTAAAGAGACAGAGAGAGAGAGCAGGAAGAACCAGGTGTGAAACTGAACAGATAATAAAGTCAAGAGTAGTAAAACAGGAGGTATTTAGCCACTGTGTATTTTATTTAGACAGTGCTAGTCACACCAACTACTGTCTTGAGGCAAGCCAGCTTTTTTTCTCCAGCAACCTGCACAACTATATTATTCTTACTAGAGCTGATAGCCTTTTGTGCTCATGAAACGTCGAGCAACAATCAAACTAAAAGAAAGAATGGGTTTTTTCATCCAACAGCTCAGTGAGCAACAACTCCCCAAACACCATAGAGACCTGATTTCAGTAGTTGAGTCAAGCTCTCTTCTCTGTACCCAGTGGGCATAGAACGGCCTCTTATTGACACAGCTTGAAAAAAGACTTGTCAGAAAAGCAAGTGATGTGAAGCAGTCAATCCCCCTCTTTCCTCCCTCAGCTGAGAGCCCTTTTTTTGTCTCAAGAGCTCTGTTCTGTAAACAGGCATCCCCATAGAAGGCAGGCAGCCATGCAACCAACGCAAAAAAAGAAAAGAAATAAAAAATAAATTACACAAAGACAGGAAAAAGAGCATCCCAGAGAGAACGGCTGGCTAAAAATATATCCTCTCTGTGCCTCTCCAAGGTCACTCTGTCATTTTGATTTGATTGGAACACAGCAGTCACAGCCATCTTCCTCCTGAGCCTCACTAACAAGCATAGTATTACTCTGCCAGCAATTGCTCAAACATCTTCTATAACTGCAGCAGTTAATATCCTCTTAAGATGTATTTTGATTTCTTGCCTGAGTAATAATGCATGTTGTTGGTTGACCAGGTAAAACTGGAGGACAACTGATGTAGTGAATTATTTGCAAAGCATTGCAGACTTTATCCTCTGTAAAGTCTATAAAGTAGTGTTAGAAGAGAGAAGAGGGCAGAATTCAAAGGAACAAACAAATGTTTCTCTTCAGATATCCTTGATGTTTGTTTACAATGGAGGCTGTTTGACTCCTGATGGTCATCTGCTGCAGATCATAGTCTACCTGGAGTTTTTATTGGACACATCACCTTGTAAATATATGACTGGTTTGTTCAGCTGACTCACTGTTGCCACAAGAGGATGTCTCTAACATTTAAAAGCGATGACACTGTGTAAATATTAGTAGAGAAAAGGGATGTACACACTGAGAGAAAAATAAGGTAAGGCTCCTGAAACTGAAATGCACTTTGGGAGGTTCCGTTAAGGAAACAATGTTCGTTGGACATCTGCAGGACTCATATGATCATAAGAGGGGAGCTGATTGCATGTGTTGCAAAGTGAGTCAGAAACCTCAGCTTATAGAGGACGGGGGTTTCTCAGACATTTCTCAGAGGCATGTCACACATGTTTACTCAGGCATGTGAATTCACGCCTCTGTCGTGAAGAAACAACCCAGTTTAGTTTTAGGAGATCTGAAAAAAGAGAAACGTTTGTATTTTTTTCTTTAAAAAACAGGTCAGGTCGTCCATAAATGACAGGCACAAAATAAGATAAGATTTGGAAGGAGCGTACACAAAAACATAGACTGTCACTGTTCTCTCTAATTAACTGTGTCTTATCAAACTGACATTTACAAAGCAAATCTTTTTTGTTGATAGTTTTAGTCGAGATGTAGTGGTCAGAAGTTTTCATTAGGAAGATTTCTTGGTTAATCTGCTGCTGCTTAAGTTCTCATGATTAAGATCCCACGTATATCCTGGACAGACATTTGTTACAGTTACTGTGAGAGAAATCAAATGGCAATTATGTGGCTTTTATGTCCACATATAAGCTCTATTCAGATAGCTCCTGAATTTACAGACTGTTTATGTGCATTAATGATTCCACCTCCTTGAGGACACCCAGCCACAAAAACAACAAAACGTGACGCTCGTGGGCATGCTGGGAAGAGGGAAGTAAAGTTTCTGCATGGTAAGAAGACTTAGTCAGCCACCCCCGTGCAGCTTAGCCAGTTGATCGACACGCACTCACAGCTGCTGCTACTGCTGCATGTGTGGTTATGCTTGAGCTAAGTCAACTGCACAAATACAACATGTAAGATAAGATGTTAAAAAAAAGGAAAAAAAAGAAAAAACAACCACCACAGATGTTGGTCTCAGAGCTGCAAAGAAGAACAGAACCGGATATGTGACATGAAACTCAAATCAGAAAGGGGAAGCAGGCTATTAACTGTGCTGGATAGACTAAAAAAGTGAAACCAGTCCTGCAAAGTGGACATTTGAATTTAAAATGTTATCTTAACAAGGCTTAGAAAGGTTTTTACTTTTAGTTTACAGAACAAAGTTCAAACAGGTGTCAAAAATCAACTTAGAAGTCCCATATTTAAAAAATAAAAACACAATCAAAGCTTTAATTTACTCAGGTACAGGCTATAATGCTTTCCCTCAAAATGTTACTCTTTCTTGTAATATTTTCCTTTATTTGTCCCCATGCATAAAAAATCCATTTACAGAGCACTGGAGGTAAATATCATTTAATGCGAGGACTTTGTTGAATTGACCCCAGCCCTGAATGGAGAGTACTCGTGCATGTTCTGAATGAATGTGTGCTGTAGATAAATGGACAGGCAGAAACCCTGACAGGAGAACACAGAGCAGGCAGATTCATGACCAGACAGTAGAAATCTGACAGCCTCCTGGCAACGCGAGCCCTCCCCAACCCGCACCTCCTCTTCCCCTCTTTTCTCCTTCTCTCTCTTTATCTATCTGTCCCATCCCCCTCCCACCCCCTCTTGATGACTCATCAACAGAACCTTAATCACCAATGAGTGGGCACCACCTCAAATCCATGAGGCAAAAACAATGCTGATACTCTGTTGCCCCCTTCTGGAAGCTGAGACATATTGCACTGAGTCTCATATGGCTCAGAGTTCTCTGCAGGTTTTCAAGCTGTGTAACTTTAATGATCTCCCTGTCTGTATTTATGTACTTAAAAGGGGGCCGACCACCAACCTGCCTCCCTACACTGGCTGCCTGTGAACTACAGGATAAACTGTAAGATCTTTGTGTACAAAGCAATGAATGGTCATGCTTCCACCTACAACTCCAAGTGTTACGAGGACAAGACTTTCTCTGCTGCTGCTCAGAAAAAACATGGAACTCTCTCTCTCCCACCATCCAACTCTCCCCCCCAGCTGGAATTTAAAGAGTCACCTTGAAACACACTTTTCTCCTCAGCCTTTCAGTGCCCTTAATCTCACCCAGCTCAGGTATTATTTTTATTATTTGATAGTATTATTGTTGTTGTAGTTATAACTATTGATGTTGTTATTATTGCTGTTGTTTATTGTTGCTGCTGCTGTTTAAATTTTGCAGTAAAGTACAATGTTGTGTTTTTGTATTTGAGTTGAGAGTTGAGTTCAATTAAGTTTTTTCAATCTGTATCATGCAAGTTCCTAAAAGTACTTATGAAAATAGAGGAAGTTGTATCCATTTTTTTTGGCCACTTGGGTGAGCTAATGAGTTTAAAGCTCATTGACATTTAATTTATGACATTTTAAGACAAACTTCACAGCAAACAATTGCAGTAAACATCCAGCAACACTGACATTTATTTGACTTTCTCTGACTAGCCGACAAACATGAGTTTGTTGTTCTTTTAAGCTTGTTTTAGTTTTAGCCTTTTTAAAACATATAATTCACCTTTTTAGAGTTGAATGTTTATTCTTCATGGAGAGCTGAAGTCATGACATCACAGCAAGTCTCTCCTCTGTTTCACTGCCCTCTGTGTTTCTGTCATCCATCTTTCTGAAAAAAGTTAAGCATCTTCCTGGATGCCATGCATTTTTAAGTAAATCTGGAATCCACCAAAGCAGCTGCTCTTAGAAGTTGAAAACTTCATGATTATAACAAAGTTTTAAAAAAAATTAGTTACGAAAACTACAGTTCCCATTGCTCTTTTCTAAAGTTTTTTTTAACCTTCTAAGCTTTTATACCCATCTATCCATTCATCCATTATTGGTTCTATCCTGGTGTGTTTTTCCAAAAGAGTTCATTGTTTAAAATCTATTACAGTATTCAGTCCTCTGTCCTGATGTTTTTACACATGTGTCTGACCAAACTGTGACCCTCATCTCTTTAATCAAGGCTTGTTTAAACTAGGCCACGTGCTTGTGCAATTTATGGTTTGTTAAAGACAACTAAAAAAACAAAAAAAAAACAAATAAACAACAATATTCAAATGCTTGTTAAAAATCGGGACCATCTGTAGATATGAAGAGCAAACCTTAAAAAAAAAATGTTTTGCTTCTTCTGGGTAGAAATGAAAAATGTGCTATAAGCTAAAAAGTTCTGTGTAACTAAGGATAAGCAGAGAACGGGTGATAATTCTCTGTGAACTCTTCTGTATGAGTCACACCTTTCAGATTACACATGGTAATTAGCCACATTGTTCACATAAATATTGACAAGTGCAGTCTTAAGTAAAACCTTGAACAATTAAGTGGAACTAGTAGAAGAGTAACAACTCTCATCAGTGTCCGCGCTGTAGTTGTCTTTAACCTGTTTCTGTGTGCAACTCAGCCAAGTTTTTCAAATTCACATCTGGCGGTGTTCTGATTTGATTGCCAGATCCAGGCCTCCAGTGTTGAGAGCTGGCCTGTTATCTGGAGTTTCCACAGGAGGCAGGGAAGTGCTGGCTCATGAGTTCTGTCTAGCTGATGATTTCAGGTTCTGCTTCACTTTCACTTGTTTCCTCTGGATAAAGCCGCCCTGTTGCATGGCTAAAGTGATGTGATGATTGAAAGCTGTGGATCCAAGGACGGGGGTGTCCTCTGGACTTGCCTGGCTTAGAACCAAGCTTGCTTTCATGCACTTTTCCACCCTAGATGAAAAAAGCACCAGCTGAATTAATGTAACTTAATGCAACTAGGGTTGTTTCCATACAGATACCAACATTTGGAATACATCAATGCTGGCCTTAATGTCACAAGCCAACGTGTGCTGTCTATAATGTAACATCCATATAGGGTTACCAGTTACACAGCTGTAATTTGTTGTTGTATTTTATTAACATTGTATTTAAGGGAAACATAATTATTTCCTGAATTATTAATGTATTAATGCTTTTTCCCAAACAAACTTCCTGCACAGAATTTGAAGAGGGATTGTCAGGGTGGACAGTGGATTTGTATTCTTGGTAAGGTTTAGGCAACAAAAGCATTTTGGTTAAGGAAAATGTTGTGCTTGGTTAACTAGAGGCATATTTCCTAAAATGTCTATAGAAAAACTAGAAGCTAAAGCTAGGGTCTGTCTGACAACGTGCACATTACATTAAAATACAATGCCGACTGACCACTAGAAGAGACAAATTTTTAAGCTGTGAATTCTGCTCTAACTTGACCTTTACTTTTTTTTAAAACTCATTGTGTGTCTCATCATTGTGAGCTCCACAGGGTAGAATGGGTGTCATAGAGAACAAGCAAACTGGATCAGTCAGATTTTGAGTAATCATCACAATCATAGCAATGACTTACAGTAGAGACACTGGCTAGAGACTTTGCAGCAACGCAGTTTTAAGACTGATACCAATCAGTCATTCAATGTGTATGTTCAGTTTTATCATATATAGAAAAAATGAAACTTTTTTTTGTAGCACATGAAAAACACTCAACAATAACTGTACAAAAAAATTAAAATTCACAATTTTTTTCTATCTCAGGACAACCAGTGTTAAAGTGCATTGATTGATGCATTGATGCCAACTAATGTAACAAAATCAGAATAGAAAGACACAGATTTTAGAAGTGCAGTATTATTTACTTAGTATTTTTTTATTTTCTACAAAATATCCATATTTCATATTTCATATCATAGTTAAATATAAAAAGAATCCATAGTGACACGCTGTACATGTCAATATCAATATGCCTGATATTATTGGTCTCATCAGTCAACCATGATTGCAATCATTCTGGTCAATGCTGCTGTCAACTCCTCTGCTCTCTCTGTGCTGCTGTTTTCTGGTCTTAATCATTGTGGTTTTTACATTGTGTCTCTGCAGTTGAGGACAGATGTTCAGGACTCGAAGCATGTCCCCTCTGTTTCTTAACTCTACTGGCTATTGTTAAGCCAACGCTGGTAATATGATTAATATGACTGTGGGTGGAAGATAGATGTTCCAGACAATGATAGTATTTTTTGGATGATGTGACACGTGTTGCCAGAAACACCACATCACCATGCCACATATCAGGTCCTCTACTTTGTCTTTATTTTTCTCTAATAAGGTTTGGTTTCTGGGCATTTTGCCAAAAGTTACAATAGCTATTTGAGAATGCAGCAAAATAATAACTTAGAAAACTATTACATTTTTCAGGTCAACATGTGACTCTTTCACATCCAGTGGAACACTGGAAGCTTATTGTGTGTGATTCAGCATAATACACACAGTGTGAAATGATAATAAGGGGGCGTCAGTGTGTTAAATAGATAAATGAACATGAGGAGGCTTGATAAATCATAAAGTCAAGGCTGATCAAAACGATGATCAATCAAAGCCATGAGGCATGGCGAAGGAGCAGTACTGCAACTTCACTGATGATGACAAAGCTTATGAATGTGTGTAAATATACAACAGTGAACCAAGTATCTCACCTTTTCCTACTGCGCTGCTGAAAGTCAACTTGATTGGGCTTTGAAAGTACATAAAACTGAGACTACAAGTTCTTTCTAAATTCTCATGCACTGCAATATTACTGAATGGAATTCCCATGCATAGACTCTACAACAGGCTATTCCAACTGAAACTTATCAACCAGGCAAAGCAGGCAACCAACATGGGGCCCCAAAATCCCTGAGCCATATGGTCACCCTTCTCTTTACATTAGCTGGTTTGTAATCATTCAAATAAGTATCACATTTTCTGGAAATAATTTTAATTTAAACAGATGTTTTTTTTCTGTTTAAAGTCATCATGCAGAGATGTTGTTCTTTCCAGCACATAAAGAACAACATCTCTGCCAGTCTGGACCCTCACCAGTTTGCATTCAGAACCAACAGATCCACAGAGGATGCCATCTCCACTGCTCTCCAC